>DVZL01008958.1:0-10009 GCA_018236625.1 Lasaia peninsularis | reverse complement strand
GTCGATGTTAGTGTCGGTTTCTGTGAATCGACCTGCGAATTATTTAGCTGACCATGTCTTTCTTGAGTAGGCTTCTTGCAGCGGTAACCGATATCCACGCGGTCGAAGCCGCGGGCGTCCGCTAGTCGTCAATACAAGAAAATAAAATTGGAGGATGTGTACCTACACATACCTATGTAATCTTAACTAACCGCTTTTTACTAAATGCATAATATGTATATTCACAAGAATATTTTTTAGAATATTTGTCTGTCTTTCCCAGGTTAGTGGGAACAAATAGACAGACTGAAACGGCTGGACCGATTTTGATGGGACTTTTACTGACAGACAATAATAAGAAGTAACTTGGGCTCCCTTTATTTAGTTTAATTCAAATGCAAACGAAGTCGCGGGAACAGCTAGTTTGATATAAAAACGGGTATAACGGGAATAATTCTAGGACGAAAAAGAATTATTTGTGTGATAATAATAATCTAAACTAATATTATAAAGAGGTAATATTCTTGTGTTTGTTTATTTGTAATGAATAGGCTCAATAACTACTAGACCGATTTTAAAAATTCTTTCACCGTTGGCAAACTACACTCTTCCCGAGTAACATAGACTATGTTTCATTTTCAAAAAAAGAGTGTAGCTTGCCAACGGTGAAAGAATTTTTAAAATCGGTCCAGTAGTTATTGAGCCTATTCAACAACAAACAAAAAAATATTACCTCTTTACAATATTAGTTTAGATAGGGACTAATTTGGTATGTGGCATTTATTGTAAAAAAGCAAGGAAATACCTGTCGACCATAAATACCCTTCGATATGATTGGGTAATGTGAGACAGCCATTCGATAGTTCAAGTCCTCAACATCTGGCCGCAATGGTATACTGTAAGTGATTGCATTGATCCTGTAAAATGATATATTCCTGTATCCAATCACAGATGGCTGCTCAAACACTGCATTGAACTCGGTCACCTTGTCTTTTCTGATTGGTTCATTTTCTCCACCTATGTCATTATCCCCAGGAAGCCATATTTGCTGCAACACATGATGTACAATGTCAATATAAGGATCACTTAAAAACTATTTTAATATATTCATGTAGGTTGCTGGCTAAAAGTTAGTATCAAAAGTTTATGTTGCCTTTTCATTCAAAATGGAGCTTATGCTTAATAGCTAACATTCGAGAGTCTTAGGCCTTTCTGGAAGTACATAAATAAAGAAATATCCCAGGACAAATTACAAAGATTGATCTAAATCTTAAAGTAAGCAAATTATATGTTTTGTTAATAGTAACACTCACTGTCAATAATATCAATACATTTAAATACTTATAGATACCAGAATATATTTAATAAGCAACTGGACTCGGATATTAATTCACACAATTGCCTGTCGACATCGAGAACCATAGGACACTGGATTATAAAAACAAAATGGATGTTTTAAAGAAGTTAGACAGTAGAGTACTATTACAATAACACCTTTCAAACAAGAACATATCATATACATAAATTATATACTCTTTATTAATTAGTTTATATAATTTATTATGGCTTTTCTCTTTATTCCAGTAATTGAAAAAATTTAAAAACTGTTAATAATCCAACACCCTCTGGTTTTTAAATACGGTCAAATGGCATTCGCTCTGTGTAAAAGCTAGTTAGAGACCCCTGTATAATTTGATATAGAAATGGGATTAGGCTAGGGCAAAGAAGAATGTATTATCTGATACTTACAACTATAGGATAGTAAACATCAAATATATCAAACAATCTCTTTACATAACTATGAAATTGTGGTGTAGTAGATACCGAACCTTCATCTGTTAAATCTCCTAAATAAACAAGAACGTCAGGCTTAAAATGCTTCAATGCTACTGAGAATGTTGACCTCAAGTACCTGGAAAAAGAGGGTTCAGAATAATGAAATTATATTTTATCTGGAATTTCTCGATAGTTATATAAATTCATCTAACCCCTAAGTAAGCAAATTAGATGCTTGTAGAATCGGTGTTGGTTGACAATATCAATACACAGAAATACTTATAAAGATATAAAAATAGATTTAATAAGCACCCAGACCTGGAAATAGAAACGTTCATCACACAAATCTGTCTGTCTTCACCGGGTATAAAAACCTAGCCTCGTGATTGCCAGGTGACATTAGGTGAATAGGTTAACCGCTCAAACAATTTCAAGATATCATTTTTCATATTATACTTTTAATATTGCAGGTAACCATAAAAAAAACAGTGTTTAAAGTACCTAATCCATACCTACAGTAACTACCTGATGCAGAATTATTTAGTTACATTGTTGCTTCATAGGTTTTATAGTCATTCTGGTGTTATAATAAGGGGACATGTCTGTTTATTACATACTATTTATTTTATTTTTTATTTAATTCTTTATTGTACACAGAACAACAAAACAAAACAATCATTTAAAGATATTACAGCACAAAGGGCTAGCTTATCTCCAACAAGAGAGATTCCTGCCAGCTGACCCGTAAAAAAGAAACATAAAAAACACAGAAAAACGTAAACTTGATGTACCATCAAGTCGGATATTACACATTACTAAAATTAAACACAAAACTAATGCATGCACAAATATTATATGTAATAAAATATATACCTACATACAAAAATAAGGTAAAAATGATACATATACATATATATAAATGCAAAAAAAACCAGAATTAATGATAAACAACATTGATCTATGACAATTAATCAATAAAATTTTAAAAATATCAAGCTATTGACAAATAATGCTTTTTAAGAAGCTTTTCAAAGTGAAATAACGTTTCACTGGCACTAATATTAGCTGGCAAGTTATTTCACAGCGCAACAGCACGGACTGTAAAATAATTGGAGTAGGTAGCAGAATTACTAACAGGGAATCGGAGTAAGGTTTTTACATTGGAGCGACAAGGAGAATCAGAGGGTGCAGGAACTGAATGGAATCACGAAGATAATTTGGGACATAAGGATTATAAAGGATTTTATATAAAAGGCACAGTAAGTGAAAATTCTTTCGTAAACGGATAGGAAGCCACCCCAACTTAACCCTAAAACTCGATACATGGTCAAATATTTTGATGTCGTAAATAAATCTAATGCAAAGACTGAAGTTTTTTTTTGTATGTACCTTATAACATACAAAAACTCTTAAGGATTTCTGTAAAATATCACTTTTCATATCACTCATTATGTATCATTGGTTTTTCATAAGTCAGGAGGAGAAAACATTTTAGCAATCAGAAACTTATGCCATATTTTATTTTCCAGTTATTCTACAAATAGTTTATAGAGACAGTTTGAGAAAAAAATGTAAAGAAACTTTGCCTTTTAAAGTTTTCTTATCAAACTACAATGTCACTACACAATTCATGTATTATAAAAGCTTACTAAATCTGGTGACAAACTTTTATAATATATAAATTGTGTAGTGATATTGTAAGTTGATAGTAAAACCTTGTCATTTCATACCCATATAGTTGGAGTGCATTAAAAATAACCACTGTTGGATTTAGAATAACATCACACAGATTTATGTATTGTCATTGAAACTTAATGTGTTCCAAAATTTTAGCTCAATCAATGAGATATCTAATTCAAAATAGAGTTGCAAGATCCAACCAGAACACACATACCTATATCAGCGACCCACTTCTACTATACCCATGCATTATATTATGCATGTTATATCACTCTATCTATTTAAAAAAATTGCATCAAAATCCATTGAGAATTTTTAAAGATTTAAACATACATATTAACATAAAAGGGGAAGTTACTTTGTTTTATACTATTATAGCAATACTATATAAATTGCAGGTTAATAACATAAATAAGCTTGTAAAAGTAAATAGCAATAACATAATAGTTACTCTTTATTAGTAATCTGCAGCAGAAATACCACAGCTATTAAATGTTTGTATTCTAAAACATACCTATCGCTGTCCCAAATAAACAAATGGTTTAGTGGATATGGTGCAAATAGTTCTCCTTGTATTTGAGGATCAGCAATGAACAATATTTTAGTACATGAAGAGTCACTTGACTTGCATTCCAAGTTCTCCCAAAACAATGGCTGAATAATATACACGAACCATTCACAATACACAATGGCAAGTAGGGGAATCAATATGATGTACTTTACAGTCGAACTGAAATAACAATTAATCTTATACATAACACTATAAGAAGTGATCATAATATCATACTCTTCGTAACACTACTTAAATATTTTTATTCACATTTCATCATGACACAAGTAGCCACGAGCATAGCGTATATTAAAAAATAATAATTTAATTCATTAATTTTTGTTTCTTCTACCTTTTTCTTAGATACATGAGCACAAGACGAATTTTTACGATTATTTATTATAGAGCGTAATACTAAATAAATAGTTATTTTTCAAATACTCCAGGAGTTCCCGATGTTCATTTTTTTATTAATATAAGAACAATATACTTTAAAATATAAATTTTATCTGATACAATTTTATCAATGAGCTTGTTTTGATAAAATATTGTAAATAAAGAAGCGTTCCATTTTTTAAACATACACTGCCGACGGATTATTTACTTACTGCTAACGTTTTGGATTAATATTCAATTTACTGCTCTTTCTTTTTTAAATTTGGTAACTATTATTATCGATAATATGAACAAAGACGATAAAATTAATAAACTTTTGTTTAATTGAGTTTAAAATAAATTATTGTGATATGTAATCAATGAACTTTTTGATTTCAAATTTAGCTGAAACGAAACAGTATAGGCTGCGTTCAACATTTCACTACTTAAATATGTCGGTTGTCAATATTTGTCATTAAAATATATTGGTTTATTATAAAAGTTTGAAAATATAATTTCAAGAGAAAATATAATGATATTAACTAAAAGTACATAAGATTGAAAAGTGAGAATTAGCAGCAATCGCACCAAGGAAAATATATTCTAAATGTCATAAGCTTAACAATATGATTTTTATTTTTGAACGTTACCATTGCGGCTGTTTGACAGGTCGGCCTAAAAATTTTGGCTTGCGAGTAGCGTATTTTATTTACGTGTTATTCATTTAGTTATTAGTTAAAATTAAAACTTATGTAGTCTTATTCGTAGCGTAGTATCGTACAATATTTTTAAGTGCACTTACAGTGTTACATAAATAATAACAGTAGAGAGCCAATTGCATCGGCTGTCCCTATGCATATAGCTATTGAATACGTCAGTTAATTGAATGTTGGCTGTAAGATAATGGATGTGGACACTCCTAACATACTGAAAAGGTGCAGCAGTGCACCTTTGATCAATGAGACAGCGTCCACCGCCGCAACTTCGCCCACAACCAACACAGCACCGAGGTAAAACACATAGTATTTGACACGCCTCCCACGGGGCCTGTATCTGTTGTCGCTATGTTGACTACCTATTTTTGACAACTGCTGAGGTCGTCAGTGGGTGCCGTGCACATATTTAGCATTGTATTATGTGTTGCATTTGCAGTATATAGCATATTATGTTAAAACATAACATTACATAAAAATATGTTTAAGCTGACAGTCATATATTTTTTTTATGAAACATAAGGTGGGTTATTTAAATTTAATGAAATGTAAGATTTTTTTGCATGTGTTTTGTACAGTTTTTGTCAAATATGTTATTTTAATAACGTCACAAAATTTATTGTTTGAAAATCCTAAAATTTTCTTTGATAATCCAATCAATTCTCATTTATATATTTAGGAATAATAGCTTTGCTTATTTGTAATATTATTATTTTTTTGCACCAGTTGTTAGTATTTTGATTTCGATAATGAAGAAAACATTTTTATTAATAAATCATAATGCTTCTTAATAAATAATAAATATTTGTATTATATTCCAGTAAAAGCATTTTGTAATGCTTTGAAATCCTGGTGCACAATTCCTTTTATTTTGTTTGCCTTTAGTAAGTTAAAAAAATCTAGTATTAAATTTAGTTTCCACTGTTTTACGCTGAAGTACCTTGAAACATAAGCTATTTTATCTATTTGTCTATACAGATAACTATAACAAAGTATTTTTTACCTATATTAGTCTCTTTTTTGTATTTGTTACAGGGGTTAAAAGTTTCTCTCATTGTCTAATATTTTGCATATTCAATTTTCAGAAATGTAAAGGCATTCTTAAAAACATGAGAAACAAGAACTTATTAAGGGATATTTAACAATAATAATAATAAAATTGTAGCATTGTAAACTTTGTAAGCATTTTTTTGTGTACATAATTCTTCAAGCTTATATTTATTACTTTTACTGTAGGTACTCAGAAAACTGTTTACTGTTGGTAAGGTCAGCTTAGCAATACTCTTAGCAATATTGGAAGTAAGAAGAGAACTTAAAATTTAACTTAAAACTCTATTCTCTATCTAATCAAAAATATAGAGCATAGTTTTTCATGGGTTTTGTACTCATATGTTTTGGATAAATAATTAAACTCAATATTTATTTATTTTTTGTAATCTCAACTCAAATCAGCACACACTAGCTATATTAATGATACTCAAACACTTATATTACCAGGAGTACCCAAATTAAGATAAGCTTAAGCTTCTTGGGAAAATGAAACAGATTAACATTTGACAACTATTATATTATAAGTAACTCAAAATAATCTTGATTATAGATCAAAATTAAAAAAAAAATGATTTAGTTAAATTCAGTTTCTTATGTTATTTAAAACATAAGACCTATTTTACTCTGCTTGATGATGTAACAGTATGTTCTTATCATTACATATTATAAAACAAAGTCACTGTTTTTGTCTGTCCCTTTGTATGCTTAAATCTTTAAAACTAAGCAACTGATTTTAATGCGGTTTTTTTAAGAGATAGAGTGATTCAAGAGGAAGGTTCTTATGTATATAACATGTATAGTTTACCCGTGCCAAGCCGGGGGTTCTTAATAAAATAAAGTAAATACTTAGTAGTAAATTCTTAATAAAATAAAATGAAGTTCTTATCTAGTGGTGTTTTTTGTCAAACACCTATAAAGGCTCGACCTCGCCTTTGACCCTCGGTTTATGAAATTTTGGGTATATAACCTACCAAAACCTATCCTGGTTTGAAAATCTTTCAACATGTATTTTTGATACATCATAGTTTGTACGTAAGGAAGCACAACTAGACAGGTAGTAGCATACTATAAAAATTAAAAATATGAATATAATATTCTAGTGATATATATTTCCACATTTGCATCAATCTGCATTTGTAATTTCATCACAATTAAAAATATCTTAACAATTGTATTTAATACATACAATTATGCAAATATTGATAATAGGGAAAATAAAATGGTTAAATTATTTTCTACTACCTGTGCCCGCAACTTTGCCTGCTTTTAATATAATTTAAATTATTTATTTTTATATATCTCATGAGGGGTAGCGTCGCGTTTAACTGACACGTTTCCAGCCTAAGCTGAACCTCATTTAATATCAGTTCGAACATGATACCTGAGCTCGTTTTAAATTCGTATGTATTATGTGATTGACATAACTTCTTTATATGTTGACCGATTTAAATGAAATAAATGTTAATCACAACATATTTCTGAAAACTGCATCCAAATCTGTTAAGCCATTTCTGAGATTAGCATGCACAAATATACAGATATACAGACAGACTAACATACAGACAAAAATAAAACATTGTTTTGGGTTCTCTTGTGTATATAAAAAAATAAGTACCTTCACGCCTATTATCCTGAAGAGGTAGGCAGAGGTGTGCTAGTATATTCATGACCCATCAGTCCAGTAGATATACTAGTACAACCACAATTAGCCAAGGTACCAGGGCCCATGATGTGATAGCTGGCAAGCCTATCGCCACTTCGTGCTCATTTCAATCCCGGAAAATGTAATGTTTACTCAGAATTGTCTGAGAATACATTTTAAGAAAAGTCTTTTTTTTGTTTGTGGGCAGTCAATCGCACCTATCTTTATGGCAGCCATTGTGCGTCTGCAACATGGATACTTACTCCAGCCATCCCAGCTCTTTCCAGAAGGCCGGTAGTCCCTGCAAGTTACCTGTAGTTTGTTGCATCATCACCCTTCTTCCGAGATGCTGAGCCCATGGTACTGCCACAGCTGTGCACTTTAAAAGTACATAATGTGTAAAAGCATTTCTTCTTGCTCCTTGCACCTCTGCATAGAGGACTGTCGGTGACACCGTTTAGTTTTATTAGTTTTCTTGTGAGTTTTTGTCCATTTCTGGTATGGCCTCCTGGGATTGTCCTAAACCAGTTTTGTGATCCAGGACCTATACTGGTTAAAGGATATTGGTATTATTAGTTCAGTCCTGTTGTCTTTTCAGTCAAATTGCAAAGTATTTTGAAGTTTACTTTGTACTAGCTTTCCGCCCCCGGCTTCGCCCGCGTGTATTATTTTAAAAACACAGACAACTTTCAAAGAGCTTTTTTTCCGACTTATAATACTTATTGCGTAAAAACATACCCTCTATTAACGTAGTCGGTTAAAAAGTAGCCTATGTCCTTCCTCAAGGTCAACTCTATCTCTGTACTAAATATCATTGAAATCGGTTCAGTGGCTTAGACTTGAAAGCGTAACAGACAGACAGATAGACAGACAGAGTTACTTTCGCATTTATAATATTAGTACGGATCTAGGTATAAGACAAAATAGCCAAGATAGTTTTTTTATTGAAGAAGAGGAACACGGTCAAATGGGTCACTTCGTAAGTGATCACCATCCACCGGCTACGAACATCCCCAACATCATATTGGTTTTTCTTGAAGGTTCCCAAGTCGTATCGATATTAATCTCGGGTTACCCATTTTCCCTATCTTGTATAGGAAATAAAAAATGTGAATACTTGACACAAGCAGAATCTCAAGACGTTTCCATACATATATTTTTTAATGATACGTTGTCGTGTTTGCCGAAGTGCACGCAAGCATATTTTCTGATACGCGATAACCAACTGTGATAACAACGCTACATGACATACGTGCTTACAAAATGCTCTATATTAAATCAACAAACACTCGTATGATTAACGTGATCTTTATTTCGGACCCTTAAGTAATATCCTTAATCTATACAAATAAATAAAATTGGAGTGTATGTATGTTATATTAAAATAACCGCTTTTTACTAAGTCCGTATGTATATTTACAAGGTACATATACCAAAAGAAACTCCCGCTAACCGCTAAGCTCTGAAATGGCTGGACCAATTTTGACGGGACTTTTACTGGCCGACAGCTAATGTAACAAAGAACGGCAGCTACTTTTATGTTAGAAATATATGAAATAAATTAAATAAAAACGAGGACGAAGTCGCGGACACAGAACAATATAAAATTATACTACACTTACACTTGGTTACGGATGTTTTTAGATTTATCCTGACTATATTTGGTAACAGTCGCAGAGAAATATAGACAGAGTCCCCATTTTGGTTTTTGGAGAGTTTCGTGGTTTCTTTGACTTGTCTGGTCCGTGCTTCTGACTGACCAGACTTGCGGTGGTTAAAAATATTTCGCTTGTATGATGAACTTTTTTATCAAATTTTATTCATCTTTTGCTCAACATTATATTGTTTAAATTGGTGACGTCATAAAATCTAACACTGCTCCATAGTCCCGACCAATGAAACGTAGAATTTCTTATTAATTTATTGTAACGAGTAGGTAATTGACGCACGATGTCCCTGTATCGATTCCAGTTTATGTTACGGGCAACTTGTTTAGTGAGTTTTTTCAGTTTGGTGACATGGTGACGGACTTGTCACATGTCACATAATTGGTTCTAATATTGTCGGTTAATCGTGGTTGCATATATATGCACCTCTGTCTGCCACTCCGGAGATATGGTCGTGATGGTATTATTTATTTTGTAGGTTTGTAGTCGGTTCTTTGTAAGTTACTGTACTTTTGTATCTATATACATACAAATAAATAAAATTACTATTTGCCTATGTATATTTACAAGACATATA
>DVZL01008957.1:0-10009 GCA_018236625.1 Lasaia peninsularis | reverse complement strand
GTATAAATCACAATTATACTTGAAAAAAAATTGAGACAAAAATACTTACCTTTTTTTATGTACCTTTTATTGCTACAAAATCATTTACGGGTAGGTATATGTTGCTCGGTAGTTTTAGTCCAGGTTCGAACTCCGCCATGTACCAATCAGTTTTTCAATTTGACATGGCGTTGTACACGGGTTTAATCAACTTGGATATTAACACATTTACTGTCGGCCCGTAAACCCTTTAATTCGTTTATAGACGGACAGACGTTCGTACATCGTTACGCATATACCTACGTAATAGTTCCTACTAAATATACCTTTCGGCTCTTAAGGCAAGGACACATCGCGAGAAAACCCCGCTTCGTATATTCGAATTCGATCTAATATTCAATCGGGCCTAGTTTCCCTTCTGGATTACAGAAGTCAGATGGCAGTTGCTTTGTGTAAAAATTTGTGGCCTTGTCAAATCCCCTAGGTAAGGCAGTATCCCCTAGGTATGTTGACCCATACATTATCATTTCATATAGATATGGTATAAGACCAGAAGGTAGCCGACCCCTATACAGAAACGGGAATAAGCAGGACGAAAAAAGAAGTATATTAATTACAACTTACAACCATATCGAATTAATCAAAATCTATCTAGTAGGTACATTTTGTGTGATTGAAGATCAAGATCAAAAACAATAATTTTAACAATACTCATATCTAGTGTACATATCACTTTTCTGATATCCATTTTTAATAGTGTCGACACTTTTTTGTATTTTTGTCTATAAGACAGGGGCCACTTTCGCGTATAAAGTTATTTGGGTCATATACAAACTTTATGCTCTATCTTGCCACGTTGGAAGTTGTTTTCTGAATAACTTTTTAGCCGATGCTTATGTCATTAGAGGAACAGCTGTGCTAAACTTAAAATTTGTGTATACAACACACGAACGCACGCACTCATGCACACACTGTATGTTATGTATGTGTAGATAGCAGACAATAAACATATTTGTGAATTAATTCAGCGAAATATAGAATTATTCCAACTCCTTGGCTTATTTATTCATGGTATTTTGTTTTATTCATAACATCCTAGAAATTTCATTTCATTCATTCTCTAGTAATTTGATCCTTACTCAAGTGTTACCTGAGGGTAAGAAATATACACCAAAGAAAGTGTCGTAATCGTAGCTATTATCACAATGTTATGTAATAATCCAAAAAAGTGAAGTGTCTGTATGTAATATTAGCTATAATAACTGCTTTTTACTAAATACGTATGTTTACTAGGTTACCAAAATAGTATTTTTTAGATTTTTTGTCTATATTTCTATCTGTCTGTTTGTCTTTACCCGCTAATCTCTGAATGGGCTGGACCGATTTTGTTCTTGTTACATTGTCTGTTTGCCAATGAAAGTCCCGTCAAAATCGGTCCAGCCGTTTCAGAGATTAGCGGGTACAAACAGACAGACAGACAAGAATTCTAAAAAATTTTGTTTTGGTATATGTAGCTTGTAAATAACTTATGCAGTTAGTAAAAAGAGGTTATTTTAATATTACATCCAGACACTTCAATTTTATTTATTTGTATAGATATGCATCCATGATTGTTTCTGTAGGATTTTCAATGAAGGGGGCGTGCCCCACTTAGTGGGCATCATGAAACATAAAGGGCGCGCAGATAGCCAATGAAACAAAACCATTAAAAAAAATAAAACCCGCATTTTCTTTCAAAGTTAGCTAAGTTGTTTCGTGGGTGAAAGTATGTATCTCTGTCTATACCCCTAAGAGATATGGGCTTGACGATATTATTTCATATAAATAAGAAATGTGATTAAGGTTACCACCTTGAGATTATATTAATGGGAAAGCAGATGCCATTAGTTCGCAAATCCACCGACAATAGCTAAGCGCCCTGACGTGGAGCCTATCCTTGACCTAAATATCGAGTTCTCTTTGTGCTGGCAGCTCGATGTCCGACCTCGAACTTCATAAGGAGTGCCTACTGACGAAATTAGGGGCGTATTTAAAATTATAAAGGTAATTCCTTTCTTTTATAAAAACTTCAAAATAGCGAAGGCTCTACGCTCGTCTTCATGTTTGTTACGCGATTACCACGTAAATTCCGAATGGATTTTGATTATTATTAAATTCAAAATTTCTAAAGAGCCTCGGTGGTATTAGTTATACGCGCTTCCATTTTGGTAGTCCAGGTTCAAACTACGCCATGTACCTTAATACTTAAATATATTTTCTGAGCGCTTTTAGGGTAAAGGAAAACAACGTTAGGAAACCCGGGATTTGTGTCCGATATAGCGACGGACTTGCCACCTGTCACATGATGGGACTTAATGTCATCTGCTAATCATGGGTGCATAAGTACCTCTACCTACCCTTTCGGGGATATTAGTGAAACGATATCTATTTTTCACCAGCGACTCGCCTCGGCTTCGCACTGTAATACTTATACATGTTATATATATAAAAACCTTCCTCTTGAATCACTGTCAAATGCGTTATTTAGTTTTAAAGATTTAAGCATATATGGGGATATAGGGACAGAGAAAGCAACTTTGTTTTATAATATGTAGTGATGATACTAATCGGAAGCCTCATTGTAGTAGACCGAGATCCTCTTCAGCTGCAGGACCTGGTACCCCATTCATATAATTTCATTTCTTTTGTAGTAAGGAATCTCGTCAAAAAATCTTTTTTTCCTTGGAAGCACAAAAAAAACATAAGATGTGGGTACTAATAAAAATAAAAGTATTGCCATCGCATTTCTGTCCTTGAAAAAGGGAAAAACATTGTCAATAGTTTAAAATGAATGTCAATTAATTCAAAATAAAAAATATATATTATTTTATATGACAGGTCATAATTTGCAGGTCGGGCGAGATGTTGCAGAACATTCGTTTTTAACCTATGATAATAGTATACTCTCATAGCTTTTTCCCTTTTTCGTGAGTTTCTCCCGCAATGTATATCCATATACAAATAGAATTTGGGACAGTAGCTTTTACCAGGGTCGGGACTTCATATTCAACTAAGTATATTAAAAGTAAATAATACAGTATGTACATTGGGACACGGAAAACATACTCCGCCTTAGAGCAATAAGCCAAAATATTTATTTCATGTTAAAATGCAATGAACTCAGATCCTTGGTAAGATAAAAGTCCCTGCGATGTCAGTCTGTATGGTAATATCGCTAAAAGGTTTTAACTAGGTATATGGAAAGTATGTTTGCGGGTTGACCATGATAAGAACTTTTTTCAGGACTCGATGCTGAAAAAATGGTTTTAATAAACTAAACGATTAGTTTGGTTTTTAGATAGTGATTACTGTCACCAATATTCAGTACCAATATTGGGATATCACCAGCATCATTGTCTGAAGCCTACTACAACCTACTACCATCCACTTACGTGAGCCAGGGGTTTCTAAAATATTGGAACACTCATAACCATCCATTTATGGAAGTCCATGTAAAACAATTAAAATTTTTATTAAAAGTTCTTTAAAATTAAAACATTTTCTTTTTAAAAATTGGAAAAATATTTCACTCTATCATACATATTTTTTTTCCTGCCAACTCCAAACTACAAAGACAGTAATAATAATCCAAATTAAGTAAAACCTTAAATAATTATTCCGAAGTCTTTTAAGAATCGCTGCCTTGAATACTACTTTCATGCTACTAAGTTTACGATTTTTTTAAAAATGTGATTTAGATTTAAATTTGTACGAACTAGCATGCTTGTTTTCTGACTCAAATTTACCCGAGAATCATGGCATAGACTCGTTCAAGAGTTCAAATCCGTCTGCTTGCTTGCCTTACAAAGCCACAAAAAGAGTAGATGGTCACCCTACTCCTAAGTTGAGACTCGTGTCCATATAACGGTGTTGAAATGGAATCTTCTACGCGCTTGCGGCGATATGCTTCCATACTGACTTTGCAAAAGTAACATACCTACTCGTAATTTACTTCATATCTATGTACTTTATAATTATTTAATGGGCAATTTTGCTGCTGGCAACTAAACTTATTTTTAAGTTATTGCTACCTTCCTTTCACAGAAGTAAAAAAAAGAGAGAAGACTTTTAGTTCTTTCAGAATACGTTATTTGTTTTATTAAAATGCCTATAAATTATAATACACCTATCTATACCTTAGTGCAACACTTTATTTTTAACGCAAACGTACTATAATAATTTTGTAATTTACTATATGTACCCGCCATTGTCGAGTTCCTATTAGGAAAGAATAAAAGGAGCTTCCGATTCCTAGCCTACAAGATGCCGAATAGCTAATTTCGATGGTGTGTTTTATCAGATAAGACAGCGAAATAGCTCACGGTTTCCCTAAGGTAACCATCCACGTTGTTACGCTGTGGTCGACCTGTAAGGCATGCACGTCAGACTGAAACACAGGTTGCAGGAATAGGTAAGGCGGTGGAACCATACTTAGGCAAGTTGCTGCTCAGCACTCTACTATCAATAAAGTGTTTTAGGTCAGACGTATTTTTTTCAAACAGAAATGCTATCTGTCAGTACGCACCCTTAATAATATCTTGGTAAGGAAGTGGTTTTTTGGTGAACGGCATTTAAAGATGCTGGATTCCTACATCGCAGCCTTTTCTCAAATAACATGCCTAGTATATTTTATGTTACAACTGTGAATTTTTTGAGATTTCTCTTTCCGTCAGCGCTAACTGGTAGATAATATCATGATGTGCCCTAAGTATTTGAAATCACAGCTTATAAAAAATTACTTATACATATTATATACTGAGGGTGCGAGTATCTGAAAAGTTCACAGAAATATTGGCAGTTGGTAACCCTACTCGTAACCATAAAGGGTGTTGAATTGAGGTCTTATACAGCACACTTGGGGCAATATATTTCCATACTATCTCCGTGAACACCACATCACATCTTCCATCATATTACGTTATATTGAGTTCAAGGCGATAATGTCACAACTATTGTCTATATTATAAACTAGATATGCCCGCGACTTCATCTGCCAGTAAAAGTCGCGTTAAAAATAATCCAGCCGTTAGTTAATTAGCCGAAACAAACAGACCGAAAGACAAAAATTGTAAAAAATGTTATTTTGGTATATGTACCGTGTACAGTGTATAGTAAAAAGATAAATTTATATTTAGGTATTCAATATTTTTATGTGGAAAAGATTTTTTTGGGATCTTTTCAGTTTTAAGTGACTTACGTTTAACTAGAACGGTACCTGGGTAACCAAGCTTTGGTCGGTGTTTTCTAGTAAGTACATTATGTTTTTTGGAATTATATTTACTTATAACTATGTAAATTACTTACTGATGAAAATATATGAATAGTATAAAAAGGGAAAACATAAAAGAAACAACCGGATCAAGATTTCAACCGGGTTTCCTGCGTTTTAACCCACGTTCCCCAAATAAATATTTAATTATAACTTTTCTAAGTAAGTATTTGTTTCATATATATCTACTAAACCAAAATACATAATCTTCCATTTACAGTGAGGTATAATCGAGGAACGAGACTCCTCTGGGGTTTGAACTAGCAGAATGGATAATTCATAAACGTATTCGTATTCCTGTTGCAAATCCTTTAGAGTGGGAAGGCTCTTTCATGATGCCCAAGGGCCTCAATTCGTAATAAAAATGTTTTCGTTGCCCTAACGTTTCACCAGGTAATGTTGTATTATGCATGCACGTGTACTAATTATTAAATGGATAGTGCAGCGAGTAATATTTATTCTTTCTGTAACGTTAAGTTGTTTAAAAAACACCTTTGTGGTCTAAGAGTATGTTGCAAGGCTTCTTATGTTGTAACATTTGTGGATTATAAATGAATTAAAAAAATGTCAATTGTACATGTAAATAAGTGTTAGATAATTAAAAAACACCGAGCAGGACATGCTGAAAGTTCCATTTTTGTGTTTTTGGAATTGTCTTCATCCGTATTAATATTATAAATTCGAAAGTAACTCTGTCCGTCTGTATGTTACGCTTTCACACCTAAACCACTGAACCTATTCTGATGAAATTTTGTACAGAGATAGAGTAGACCCTGAGGAAGGACACAGGTTACTATTTAATCGACTACATTAAAAAGAAAGTATGTTTTTACGCGATTAGTATTATAAGTCGGAAAAATGTCTGCAATTTGAAAGTTGTCTGTATTATTAAAATAATTCACGCAGGCGGACAGCTAGTTCGAAATAGAGTAGTGACCATGAAAACTGAAATATTAGGATAAAAAAATACATAATAGTCCGGGTTACAATGAAATCGCAAGGACAACTATATCATTGTGATAGCAATATGTAAACATTTAAATGATATTCCCCAAAATATAGATGTATATCTTCGCTCAAACAACGCAAATAAGGAAAGCTTTGTTCTTGTGGGAATCGCTTCTTAATTTAACAGTGATTAATTATACTATTTATTGCTGTTAATACTTAATTAATTAAATTATATCAATAAACTCTCCTTTTATTCAATCTGTAAAGAAATATTTGACAAAGGAAATCGACTTTGACCGCCTCGTTGGTCGAGGGGTTGGCGTACAAGCCTAACGCCATCGACTAACTGCGAGGCTCGGAATCCATTCCCGACAGGGACAGGCATTTGTGTGATAACATAGATGTCTGTTGTATCTGTATGAAACTGCCGCCTTTTTGTAGTCATTCGAATTTGGTCGGATAACCAGGGTTTGTGTTACTCTTTTGGTTTTGTTTAGATTAACTAATCCGAAATGTTTCACACTGGATATTTATATTACATATTATTTGACTAAACACACTAATTTTTGGTTAACATCTAAACATCTTAGGTTGAGCCAGTTTCTTGAATGGTGACGTCAAAGTTAGGACGCCATTTTTTTCAATTTTGGTGTTTTCTAGTTATCTACTGGACTTACGAGTCGTGGATATACTAGCACAAGTATGCCTACCCCGTCGGGGATAATAGGCGTGAAGGTACTTTTTTTTCCTTTCATATTATTCAAAAACACATGTATGTATACTTGCGAATTTTTTTATAGTAATTATACATGCCAAGAAAGACCAAATACATTTTTCAATGACCTTATATGTTTTCTTAATTAGGCGCTATGATACATTTTTGATTTTTAGAAAATTACCGCGATGACTTAAAAACTATAAATATTTTTTAAATATAATTTTGTCACAAATACGCACAAATTAAGAACTATTTTATAGTTATATATATATATATATATATATATATTGTTTATTCTACAGGCGCACATACATCTTTGAGATACGCGATTCTGCAAAACGTTACCGCAGCATGAAACGCAGTATTTCTAAAACGTGAAGACACACAAATTATATTTTTAGCGCACACATTCGCACAAATAATGTAAGCTCTCTGCTCATGCGCAATTTTTAACTCTCCTACAATTCGCTTAGAATTTTGTAACCTACTGCGACAACGTTACCCCAGCAGCAATCGTTTTTCCCTTTATTTCCAAAACGACAACATGCACAATTTTTTTATTTGGCGCACATTTACAGCAGATTGAGCACTAATTATAAGTCCCATGGCTCACATCACTCTATGTGATACTTTCATGCTGGGGTAACGCACACGCAAAATTGTTCGGGACGCCGGCCGGCTGTCTCAAATCGCCCGCGTAATAAGACTCGGTGTGAAGTATTTTTATACCCACAGTAAAGTGAAGTATGACTCCTAATGAGGAGAACTCCAATTAAATATTTGGTTTCGGGCTTCACCTCGATCCGGACGCCGCTCACCACTCACCCGTGCCCCCGCTCTCCTCCTCCCTGGCGCCGCCGCGTTGTGATGGCGGCACCATAACGGGGGAGACGTGTTCCGCCCCATGTGGAAACAGGGCGGTCACTACGTCTCGCAAGAGTTGCCGGTCGAGACTTTATTTTTAATGCACCTACTCCAACAATACGAGTATTAAATAAAAGGGTTTGCTAAAGGCAATTAGAAAAATAAAGAGACGTCTCTTTAAATAAAGCGGAATATTTTTTTATCACACATTTATTAATATTGGTGCCTACCCCTGAATTTTTTTAGAGTTCAGAGTAGTTTAAGTTTTACGTGATCTAAGATACTAAGACACTTCGTTGGAGAAAAGAAACGTAAAATGAACGTAAATGAGCCGTGATATTCAAACTCTGAAATATAATTATAAATACTTTCGCTAACACCAAAGTTTCCCTGTAATTAGAGAACAGAATGAACAACTTCTAAGTAATTATGAAGCGAAAATGTATCAAAATTTCAAACCATGCAAGTAAATTGAAAATTTGTAGATTGGGTTTGTTTTAATTAATTTGTTTTTAATGTTTTTATTGTAAAAAAACATTTTCAGCTAAAATCACAAATGATGGAGGTTTCTATCTGGTTATTCTTAACTAATTTCTCAAGTCATCTGTACATTTTTTTGTATTTTTTTTGACATTATTTTGTCAAAGTTGGTTTCATTGTAGTTTTACAAAAAAATTGAATTGAATATGAAATTGCACTTGGTTTTATTGTGCTTAATAACTTTATTTTGTTTTTATTTTCACTTCAAACTGCAACTTTTGTGAGCTGAAATGGATGTAATTGCAACAAAAGCACCTTTCTTATTCAGCAAACAGTTAGTGTAGTGAAACTGACGATAAAGATTACAGATAACCACTTTTATTACATAATTCCGAGCAATCCAGGATCTACGATTTTTTAGAGACGGGTCAGAAATTGTTAATGGCATCTCTTCTCTCCAGTATTTATTTAAAAATATCGCAAGGAAACCCGGGATTTGTGCTCAATATGGCGATGGACTTGTCACCTGTCACATCATGGGACCGAATATTATCGGCTAATCGTAGGTGCATTTTATGCTTACCCTTTCGGAGATCAAACTCACAAATTTGTAATGGCTGGTGTATTATCATGTTTTTATTACAACTAAACTTTATTTTTTAAACGTCTAAATGAATAGATCAAAATCAAATCGGCGAATTTTTATGTCACTGTTTTTGTTTTTACATCTGTCTTTTTCTAATAAGGTAGTCATTAAAACTTGATTAAAAAAATAACATGGCCCGGGCTGGCCGGTACGAACTTGGCCGGGACATTTAGTCATTGATATAATACGACATGAGCTATATGCTAGGCGCTTTGTTAAGCAAGCTTTTATTTGAAACAGTGATATCATTTTGGCACCCTACATTGGCGCCCGCCATTTTGATGATTGGACTGATCTGATCTTATGATAAAACCGGATTTGATCTGATCACTGATGCAATGATAAAATCTGAAGATAGACTCGATACTTTTGTAACAAAATTATGTATTTTAGCCATTGTTTGGCTTATGAGTATCGGAAACTCATATCGCGATGTAGAATTCGTATTTTGGCTATATTTATAACAAATTTTTTAAATTACATTCTTTTTTACAAGCCTTTCTTTACAATGTCGTCCATTGTTGTTGGATTGTAAATATCATTATCTCTATGTATTCTTAGATCTTTAAAACTACCCTACATATTTTAATACAGTTTTCTAATAGATTCAAGAGGAAGGAATTACATTTCGTGCCTACATAATATAATCCGGGGGCGGGTCGCTAGTTGGTGATAAAGGTGTTGTGGATACAAAAAAATCGGATTTTTCATTTTCTATGTCATTTAAATTTGAAATATTAATGTTCTGTAAAATCATATTTTTTTAAAATGCAAGAAACTTTTTAAAATGAACATATCTCAAAAGTAGATTAGAATGAATTGAGCAGAATAATAATTAAATATCGCCTACTCTGGATAAAAAAATTCTAGATAAAATTTTGAGCGATTACGTATTTACTACTAGGTAAGTTTGAAAATTAAAAATTCAATCGATCTTCTATCAAATTACTTATATATTCACATAGGTAAATATCTTCGGTACAAGTTTTTATCTATACTAATATTATAAAGAGGAAAAGTTTGTTTGTTTGTTTGTTTGTTTGTTTGTTTGTTTGGTTGTAAC
>DVZL01008956.1:0-10009 GCA_018236625.1 Lasaia peninsularis | reverse complement strand
CCAAGTGTGTAACGGCAGCTACGATTTTTCTAATTCTTTATGCTTATTGCCGTGAAATTTACGATATTTTATTCTAAAATCTGGTAAATATTTTTTTCTCACAAAATGAATCAACAATAATTTCATTAAAAATACTGCTGGTCATATTTTGATTGGCAACCTGGTTACATTCTCCAAATCTATACATAATATAATTAAACTGTAATTGATCACAGTCTGTACATAGAAACTGATATTAAATGAGGTTCAGCTTAGGCTAAAACGTGTCAGTTAAACGCGACGCAGACCCGCGTGGAATATATAAATAATTAAATAAAAATGAGGACGAAGTTGCGGGCACAGATAGTCTTAAATATAAATAAAGATTTGGTTTTTAGCATATACTCAATAACTACATAATTCTACAGCTGGATCTCGGGCTATTATGTATTACTTCTTTAGTAGCAATCTACAATATGAGTGGGATATATGCATATTATTTCAAAACAGCTCTACTTTTAAAGTAGCACCAATCTACTAACAATCTAGTTTGAAAAATAACAAGTAAGCTTTCTTCGTTTGAAATTGCCAGTTTAAATACCAACCAAGTGCGAGTCGGACTTGCGCTCGAAGGATTTCGTACCATTATATTTGGAATAGCATAAAAGCATATTTTTTATATGCGAGACTCCTTTAAATATTATTTTTGTTAGCGTTTAGTATTTGTTGTTATGGCGGCAATATTTATACACTAGTGACCCGCCCAAGCTTCGCATACATGTTATATACATAGAAACCTTTCTCTTGAATCACTCTATCTATTTAAGAAAACCGCATCAAAATCCGTTGCGTAGTTTTAAAGATCTGAACATATACAGGTATAAAAAAATCTAATTCAACAAACACAGCTCTTTTACAGTTATAGTACCTGGATGACCGATCGGTGTTTTTTTAGTACATCATATTTTTTGGAATTATATTTACTTGTAACTATTCCAATTACTTACTGATGAAATCTAAATAACATAAAAAAAGAAAAAATAAAATAAACAATCAACCGAGATTTGAACTCGGGTTTCCTGCGTTTTGATGGCACCCCATTTCCCGACCGAGCTATTCGTACTTCGTAAATGGTGGCGAAATTGAGCTTCGTGTTTTAAATTATTGGAAGTTTTCATTCAATGAAAACATGATTAATTAATGAAACCTAAATATAAAACTTAGCTAGATCGATTTATCGCCCCTGAAAACCTCTAAATACAAAATTTCAAGAAAATCGTTGGAGCCGTTCCAAAATCGTTGATATATTATCATATATACAAGAATTGCTCATTGGAAGGTATTATTTACAGTTATATTACACTAATTATTATTTATTTATTTATGAGATAAGACAGCGAACAAGCACATGGGTTTTCAGATAGTAAAAGACAACCGTTGTCAATACCTGCAGTTACCCCATATATCTTGCAGGTGCGTCACTGTTTGTGGTCTGGCTGTTAAACTGTACAAGCAAGTCTTAGAGCAAATCCACTAGCGACGAGCCTACCCTCCGGACCGAAAAACGACAACGACGGTAGAATTAGGTAGAATGGTAGAGACCTGGGCGAGTTGTTGTACCGCACTCTACAACCAGTGGCGATGTTAGATGTTAGAAGATGTTAGATCCAGTAATATATGCTCGCCTCTTTCGAGCCGCCTGACAGAGAGGTGGTCTATTTTACCCAAGGGACCCGGATCAATAGGGGGAATTAGCCATAGCTCGTGGCAACTCCCGCATATTGAAAAAAAGTACCTTCACGCCTATTATCAATGAAGGGGTAGGCAGAGGTGTGCTAGTATATTCATGACTCGTAAGTCCAGTATATATACTAGAACACCCATGATTACCCTTACATAGTCCAGGATTATCAAATGTCCTACGCTTATCTATGCATATCGCACTTATCATCGAGAAACGGGGGATTTTTTTATTGACATTATAAATGCGAAAGTTTGGATGTGTAGACATGTTTGTTATTCAAAATGCCCAAGCTATTTAGCGGATTTTGATGAAATATAACAATGTTGTAGCGTATGTACCTAACAGAATAATAAGCTATAGAAATACTAAATTTTGCATATTGTGTAGTCTGTGACAAAATGTGACTATAGTTCACCTGGACGTAGTCAAGTTAGTTTAATCTAGATGATTTTAATCAAAAAGTTAAAATATATTACTTTTCATATAACTTTTACATTAAAATCGTCTAAAAATACCTACACAATCGCTTAATAAAAGAAGGTCACGATTAACTTTAATTAACATTTTATTGATAAATTTTAAATTATTACGTTCACTTCTATATATTATTTATTAAAAAAGAAAAAGCTAAGTGCGTATAAAACTTATATTCTTCATCATCGGCACTTGGTGCAATTCCATCGTATACATACCTTTTAAATTAAACTTGCACTTATCTACAAAAGCGTGGATTTAACACTTCATGTTATATTTAAGCCAACCGGTTTCACTTTTTACAATGTCATTTTACAATTTTAAAATAATATATAATATATTTTTATAATAATTTAATATATAAAAGTTTATATTAATAGGTTCATTTATATTTAGTTGTAAGGCTCCGATATACTGTCTAAAGTGAAACTGGTTGGCTTAAGGGCAATATATAAATTGCAGATTTTATATATTAAAACCAATTCGTAAGTTATGCGAATATATACACACCTTTGTGTATATACTTATGCACCTACTATTAGCCGACGATATTAGATCCTATAATGTGTCAATATGCAAGTCAGTGCAGTTACATATAACTTTTAATGACCATATTTTCTAAACAATGGCGGCAAGATGACAAGATGTGTCAAAACTGACAACGCAATTGAAATACAATTGATAAGCGAATGATTTAGTTCCGTGTCTTTATATTATTATCTAAAACTCTTCAGGAGAAAAGTTAGGGTCAATCTTAGCATTTGGTTTTGAACGATTGAATAATCTTATTTGAATTTTTATAACAGTATTCTGTAAATTTTAAATACATTTTATAAATTATTAAAATAAATTAAAAGTGAAAAAAAAAACTTTTTGAAAAAGCTTTTTTTTGTACCCTTTCATTTGATACCCATATTGTAGAAGTGATTTAAAAAAAACTATAATATTCCGCCATCTTGGTTGGTCTGACATATTTGATTTATAATAACGTTATGAACCTTATCGTGCATTGTCATCCAAACTAAACGTGTATACAAAGTTACAGCTCAATCGGTTGAAGATATCTTCTTCAAAATTGAGTTCTAAGATTCCACCCCAACATACATACAAGTATTCATTGCAAGTTAAATAAAAGCTTTTAAAATGAAGCATGTTTCGTATTAGAAACGAAGAAGAACAGGCCAACTGTCTGTCTAATAGGTAACTTAAATAAGGCAAGCTTATCTTTGTAATAAAAGAAATTATTTGCACTGTTCTATATTTAAAATTTAATTCTAAAACCTTTAAAAATTTAGTCAACCGGTTCCATTATAATAGCAACTTCAGGGTTTAATTATTGATTAAAAGTTGTATGTCGCTGTAAAAGCGGAAAAGGTTGGCTAAGTTTGTAAAGTTTAACAAATATATATAAAAAGTAAAACAGTGCAAGTATATTCCTACAATTAGAATTGGCTTTGGTTTAAGTCCCAATAATCACCATCACAGTGACGATATAGCCTAGAATTGTCTAAAATCCGAACGCATCGTTATTAATATCTACCTATTCCTACCCCCACAATTTCAGCGATTGCAAAAAAAGTTGACCAGCCGGTAAGTTTACTTACGTAAGAGGATTAATATCTCAAACTGAGTTTGGCAACGTATCATTTCCATCAATACGGATTAAATCCGTATTAGTTACTGTGTTTAAAAGTATATTATGTTCTCTAAGTATATTTATACATTTATGTATTTGCGTGATCTTGTATGGGCGGCGTGTATTTCTTATCATCGGAAAACACATGCAAATTCATTTTTAAGGTTTCGTACCAGAGGGTAAAAAAGGAATCATATTACTGGATATATAGAGTCTCCATTGTCCATCTGTCTGTCACCAGGTTGTATCTCAAAAACCGTTATGGCTTTTCAGAGATGATGCACCTATTTCTGTTGCCTCTACAACAACGAGTTCGACTTGCACTTGGCCAGTCTTTTTATCTAATGCAGTGAAACTGTAAAAATCACCTTCCATTTTATATTCAAATTCAATTGTTCCGAAAATATGACATAATATCTTGTAAAAAAACAATTATCAAAACCCAGTATAGTTAGCCGAGTGATCTCGTTACAAAAATACGAAAAGCTGTTCATCCGAATATGTTATTGTTGCGCTGTCTTTCGGCCGAAGTCAATGTGCAAGTCCTAATTTAGTTTGACACTATAAATCTATAAAACTATTATTTTAGTAGTTCATAACTTTGCTGTAGTTTCTATAAATTGTTAGTGAATTATTATAAATAAATAATACAAACAGAAAAACTCGCACTCGGCTAAATATTTAGAAGACTTTTTAAAACGTTTAAAAATATAATATAAAACTGATTTTATTATAAGATATTTTAGTATTGATAATTTTATTGATTTCGTTAGATTATTAGTTGTATATTAAACATGACATTTCAAAACAAAAGTTTATTTTTTTATCTTTTTTTTGTATAGTATTCAAATCTAACATACATAGTTGTGTTTTGATTTCATATCACCCACACATAGACAGTGTAGTACGGGCGAAAGTGTTTGCCTCATTAATCCATTAAACAACTTAAAAACTCGGTATAAAACCCCAGAGCGAACCCCACGACAGCACACTCCTACGCAGCCTTCGCTGTACTACAAACAAAGCGACTATGAGGCTACTGGTTCGTAAATAAACAATTTTAAAACAATTAATTTAGTTGTCTCAATTTTTTTTTTAATTAAACAACAATAAAACAAACCCAATAAACGATAAAATTTGAAAATGAGAATTCGAAATACAAAAATATAACAATTCCAATAAATACGATAAAATTCGAAATTTAAAAATTAGACTCCTAAATTAGGTAATCCTTTTTGTTATGTGTTTTTCTGATAAATTGTATTTCCTTTCAGAGATCTTCCTTAATCTTGGCCGTGGCTGTAAGCCTGGCCACGGCAGAAGAAAAGGCGGAAAAGGATTCAAAGGCTGAATCGACACCGG
Source organism: Lasaia peninsularis (assembly GCA_018236625.1). Lineage (NCBI taxonomy): Eukaryota > Metazoa > Arthropoda > Insecta > Lepidoptera > Riodinidae > Lasaia > Lasaia peninsularis. The sequence goes on along the minus strand of DVZL01008956.1, from coordinate 4,814 downwards.
TTGCAGAAAAGAAACAGGACAAACGAGGACTCTCAGATTATTATGGTGATCACGGTGACTTCGGAGGATTAGAAGGTCATGGTGGTGACTTTGGGAGCTCAGGCGGTCATGGCGGTGATTTTGGAAGCTTAGGCGGTCACGACTTTGGAAGTTCGGGTGGTCATGGTGGAGATTTTGGAGGTTATGATGGAGGCCATGGACATGAACATCATGAGAAGACTATCACAATTGTGAAGAAAGTGCCTGTCCCATATCCAGTTGAGAAGCACATCCCAGTGCCTGTGGAAAAAACCGTCCACGTACCGTACAAAGTGAATGTACCTCAACCGTATCCAGTGGTTAAGACAGTGCATTTCCCAGTCAAGGAGACTATCAAAGTACCTGAATATATTCCAAAACCTTATCCAGTAACCAAACACGTACCTGTCCCCGTCAAAGTACATATTGATAGACCAGTTCCAGTCAAAGTATATGAGCATGTGCCATATCCAGTAGAGAAACACATCCATGTCCCCGTTAAAGTGCATGTACCTCAACCTTATCCAGTGGAAAAGGAAGTGCCGTTCCCAGTTAAAGTTCCAGTGAAAGTACCAGTTCCTTACCCAGTCGAGAAGATCGTACATTACCCTGTTAAAGTACACGTTGACAATCCAGTACCAGTACATGTGGAAAAACCCGTTCCTGTGCACGTAGAGAAACCAGTACCTTACCCAGTGGAGAAGCCCGTACCTTATCCAGTAAAGGTACCGGTCGATAATCCAGTCCCAGTGCACGTTGAGAAGAAAGTTCCAGTACCCGTGAAAGTTCCTTATGCAGTGCCGTATCCAGTAGAGAAGGTTATCCCCTACCCAGTGGAGAAGAAAGTACCTATCCCGGTACATATCCCAGTGGATAAGCCTGTGCCAGTGCCAATTGAAAAACACGTTCCCTATCACGTAGAAAAACATGTACCTTATCCCGTAAAGGTTCATATTCCTGTAATTCATGAGCACAACCACGAACACCATGAACTTCAAGAGAGCCATGGCCTAGAAGGAGGTTATGGTGGAGGCTATGATCAAGGGCAGTATGGAGGATACGAAGGCGGTCATGAGTACCACTAAAGAACTGATCTCTCGTTATACCTAGTTTTAATGTTATTTCGTAATAAGGAGTTATAATGTAATCGAACAGACTGCAATACCGTTGTAAATAGTACCGAAAGTATTAAAAAAATAAAATAATTTAAATTTGTGTTTTACTTTTGAATATTTTTAAAATATTTTGTTTCATGGCTTAAGACCTCGAACTATAATCATCATCTCATATGATCTTTAAATATATTTTAATTAGTAGATAAAATTATATGTAATACAAAAATATTACATAGATAACTATTATGCTTAAAATATTTTTTTTGTTATGTAATTGATCTATATTAAATAAATTTAAAACAAAAAAAGTAATTGAAGTGAAGTATAAAAAAAAACAACCTCATTTGTAAACTGGCAACAATATGTAACATATTTTAATACGCGAAAAAATATTCACATTTCCGTGTTTTTAAGTTTTGAATATCATAAAATTATGCAGTATTCACGGAAAAATATTATATATTCAACGCTAATTACGCAATACTCAAAAGAAAATGACAATGAAAGTAAATATTACACAAGAATTATTAACATAACACAAACTACACAAAGTTGTAAAAATTATACAGTTATTTTCGATTTTAATGACAACCTTAACAATAACAACTCTTGACACAAATATGTGTACTGTTATATCTAAATTAATTTCACATGACAAGAAATGAGGTCTAAATATAACTGACACAGTATTTACACTTTACATAATATAATTGCTGTAATATTCATTATTACAAAACATTTTACCAGAGTATAATTTCTAGAATCATCGATTATGAAAGATTACATTTTTATAATATGCTCATAATATTTCCTACTTAAGCGTAATCTTATTAGCAAACCATGTAATAATGTAACTGGCACTTCCTTTTGGTTAAAACACATTCGTATCACAAGTCTTCTTAATGTTAGAATAATTTGAATATGAAAACTTGAAAGTTAAAAATAAAAACTGACACAATTACAAATTATGTCAATTTGTACATATTAATATATTGTGTCAGATTTAAATTTAAAAATCGAATATAACACAAAATAAAACAATATAATTATCGTAATATTTTTAGTCTTATTCTTGAATTTACGTGGATTGGAACGTAACGTTATTCAAATCGTAATATTAAAAAAAACTATATATGATACATGAGTTTCGTGTCCAATTTGCCTATCAAGAGTTCAACCATTAACTGAGCCAATGCGATTAATATCCAATTATGCATTGCGAAGTCCCAGAGTCCGCATAGCTGTTACGTAAAGGTTTATGTAATATGTTATAAGATTGCGGTCTATCCACATTATGGGTAAGAGAAACACGTTATAAGTTATCCGCGAAAGCATTTCTAACACTGTTCCTGTCAACAAGCATTAATACCCGTTTATGGGAAGTACCCTTTTTTGTGATCTAAATACACAGACTTCACGAAAGATCAATGGTACCAACATTCAGCCTAAGGTGCTGCCATATAAACAGTTTATTAGCATGCGGTTCTGAATACCGGGAAATTCGTAGCTAATATACAACGGAGAGAAAAAAAATGTTTAAGAAACATAAAGAGAACGTTCGTAATTATCAATTCATACTATATAATAGTAGCCCTCATCGTACGTCTGTCTATTTATCCGTTTATTTTTTTTCGAATTATTTTTTCATTTTTCAATTTTAAAAACTAATTTTTTAAACAACCCGTTTCTCTCAAATTTCAGTTATTAGGATATATAGGTGATACAAAAACTAAACACTAACCTTATATACGGGATGTTGGCTGGTATGTGGTACTTGGAACCGGGATCAAAGTCAAGCTCTGACCGAAGTACTGGTGGCTTCACTCCTTGGTACTGCTCCCTGATGAATAAAGATAAAATAAATACCTACATAGATAAAAAACCGGCCAAGTGCGAGTTGGATTTCCGTACGAAGGTGACATGTCCATTAATTAAAAAAACAGCAAAAAAGTCGAGGTTTAAACATATAATTAGTACATAGTTCATAGTTCATATCTGTTTACATTTTTCATTATGAATAGGGCTATCACACATGACAATCTATTGGGCTACAGCCTGGTAATAAACAAATTGACGGACATTGAATAATGGGGTTTACCCTTTGGATAGGTACGGTACCGTAAAACAATGCCGTACAGTTTAATTTATTTTACGAGACTTGCAAACGATTTTTATTAGTTTATAACCAGACAAGAACACTACAATAGTAAACACAGACATTACGGTGAAATAAAATGCTAAGGCTGTGGTACTAATGGTATTAACTCTGACGAATTGTTGTAAAACTCTACCACCCAATCACAGTCACGGTGCTAGTGACATTCTACTCGTTAAGCAAAATAGTAAGTGTTTACCAACACATATAAAACTAATATTATAAATGCGAAAGTAACTCTGTCTGTATGTCTGTCTGTTACGGTTTCACGCCTTAACCACTCAACCGATTTTGATGAAATTTGGTCTAAAGATAGAACTAAACTTGGAAAAGGACATAGGCTACTTTTTAACCGACTACATAAAAGAGGGTATGTGTTTACGTAATTAGTAAGATGGAAACTTTCAAAGTTATCTGTGATACCTATTAAAATAATTAACGCGGGCGAAGACGCGGGCAGAAAGCTAGTAGAAAATAAATGGCAGAATGTATGATCCTTCTATCGATGTCTCATTAGCATTATGACAGTGGTGACAATTCTGATGCACATCGTCAAAATTTATTTTAAGTGTACCCAATACCCATACTATGATCTTTTTCCAATGAATGTGACAAATTAGTTAGGTTCAATCACTTTTTTAAAAACCAACCAAAATTTCATTTGAAGATTAGACGGTTTTAGAAATTTCACGTATAAAATGATTTGACAACTCTAAAAGTGTTGTCTCTTTCTAGAGTTCCGTACCCAAAGGGTACAAAACGGAACCCTATTACTAAGACTCTTCTGTACGTCTATCTGTCTGTCTGTCAGCAGGGGGGTCAGAACGTGCACTATCGTCTCGACGCGATCCCGTCGTTTTGCGCGATTAGAAATGTCAAAGTCAAAAATTTGTACTAAGTTTTTTGAGTTTGACATATTTTCTAATAATCTAGCAGGCTGTATCTCATGAACCGTGATAGCAAGACGGTTGAAATTTTCACAGATGATGTTCTTTTGCCTCTTTAACAACAAATACTAAAAACCGAATAAAATAAATTATATGTAAATAAGTATGTAAAAACGATACAACGAACGTTATTTTTTTACCATTTATATAAATAATGGTACGAAATCTTTCGTGCGCGAGTCCGAAAATAAGTCTAGACAGTACAACAGAATTACCACCAGTCTGATGTATTATTTGTAATATGCTAAGCAGTTTTACATAATCTCAAAGCAATTGCATGCAAGTCTATTGGTAAAACTGATACATTTCGTATGCTTTTATTCAATATGCAAGGAGCCTAACGTCTATTGACCCAAAATTTTGTCCAACTTTTAGTCGTTTATTTCTTACCTAACTTCTACTAATATTATAAATGCGAAAGAAACTCTGTATGTCTATTACGCTTTCACGCCTAAACCACTAAATCGATTTTGATGAAATTTAGTACAGAGATAGAGTTAAAATTGAGGAATAACATAGGCTTTGTAACATCGTTGAAAAGAGGTTATGTTTTTATGCAATAAGTGTTTAAAGTCGAAA
>DVZL01008955.1:0-10009 GCA_018236625.1 Lasaia peninsularis | reverse complement strand
CTCTAAGTAATGGTAAAAGAAATTTTGAAATCGGTCCTGTAGTTTTTGAGCCTATTCAATACAAACATACAAAAATAAAAAATACAAAGGTTTCCTCTTTATAATATTAGTATAGATAAATAGGTGAAGGCGGCCAAAAACGGACAACAAAACGCATTTTTGTTTTTTTTTCGGGGTTATTCTATTTATTTGTCAGTATCCCGGACGCGATTCACTCTAAAACTACTAATCCGTCATTTGACTAGCGGGTAGCCTATATTTTGAAGTAGGTTTTAAGTTTCTTTTTATTCTGTAAGCTTGAAAGGATTCTGTGGAAAGAGAGGATAGAGAAAAAAATCAAATCAGAATTTCATTCTTGAGTCCGATTTTACTTATATTTTTTGTTGAATAGAAAACAGTTTTATATCGTAATTTTTCCAAATTCGTAAGATTTGTAGTTCAAAAATTACAGTTATAACAACTTTCACACTAAATGGTCGATAGTTAATTATAAGTTCAAACCCAAAATTTAAACGTATATGTATATTATATTAGACTGGTAACATATATTCCAAAATAGGATTACTTAAGGGGATAAATGCCTGCCCCCGTAGGGAATTGGACCCGAACCTCGCGGTGAGCCGGTGACGTTAGGCGTTTGCCCTCGACCAAGGCGGGTAAAATAGTTATATAAAAAAAAGTTGCCACACAATAGTTTAATAATGGCAAAAATGTTTTATATTATAGAACAACTGAACCCTAAATCAACAATTGTCTAAACAGTAATCGCAGTGAAGAAAATGTTCCATATAATCTTCGGTAAAATATTTATTCTATCATAAACATTCGCGTTGTGTAAGTAGAGAATAACTGCTTAAATTTTTCTTTAGACTAAGTATGTAAGTGAGATTAAAATTATTTTAAATGATATTTATTAATATAAATAAAGTTATTGATAATATCCTTATACGTGATTTTCATACACAAAATAAATTCAATAATATATCCGAAACATTTTAAATAAATCTTTTCGATTCTCCTGAACGAAATTCTGATTTTTTTAATATAAAGGTATTTTAGGCTTTCCTAAATCGATTTCCGATTTTTTAAATTCAAAAATATTTTAGACTCTCCTGGATCATGATGATTGGTAAATCGCTAAACCTATTGAACGAGGTAGTTTATAGGCTACTTATTTCTCTCGTTTACTTAAGAGGTTTCCATAGGAAAGGGCATAAACTTAAATTAAATATAATTAAGTATTTTATTTATTAATATTTTGTCTAAATTACTATATCGATCGTTACCAAATTTTACTAACTGATAGCCTTTATTCCGAGGGAGGTTATTGGCCATTTTTACCCCCTTTACTTAAGGAGGTTTGGTGGGAGAAAAGTAAAAGAGTAAAGCCAAAATCTAAATTGGGCTATAATTCTTAACGCGCAATATGATTTTTATTTATTGTCTTTTTAAAATATCATAGTTAACATTATGCGTCGTAATTTTTTCCGAGTGAGCTTTATAGTTAAGAAATTACGACTACAACAACAACTACTATAAGATGAAACCTTAATTAATGTTAAAGATCCCCGAATTTTGAACGTATAAGTCTTAGAAACTATAACCTTACAAGACTGGACGTAATTAGGATAAATTTAAATTCTAAAGTTGGCCATATAAAGCCATAAACACGCAGTTTGATTTGATCTATAGTTTTTTTTTTGTTGAAAAGAACTAAGTTTACAGTTTTTTTGCTATAGAAATAATATCTTTTGCACCTGGTTTTGTATTTGAAAATAAATAACACATTTTCTTTTAATAAATCAATGTACAAATACTTTCTTCTCTGTCTTTCTTCTGACTTTTGAACGAATGTGCACAAATGTTTAAGATGAAGATGAAACATTTTAGAGGTAAAAAAAATTAACACCGCAATGGCATTAAATAAAATGAAACAAGACATACATTATTTTTTGGAGGAATTAACCTATTCCATAGTCGCTGAAACCGGAATAGTTACAGACAGGTGTCACCTTGGCAAAATCATTCTTCGGAGTTTCAAAGAAGCACCTGATTTTCTGATGCAGGTAATTTTTATGATTGTAATAAATATTATCTATACACTATAATAACTGAAGCGATTTGGATTAAAATTGGTGGGCAGATAGTTTAGAACCAAGAAACGGATATAGGATACTTTTTATTCAGTTCCGTTCTCATTAAATTTTGTGTAGAAAAATAGATGTTGACCAATTTTCAGATAAACCCGATTGCCTAAGAATCGGTCAACATCTATTTTCCATACCTTTAAGTGCGGGGGGTACGAAGTTTGCTGGGATAGCTAGTGATTAGTAAAAATTTCAAAGTAAGCAAATTATAAATTATGTATAAAGAAATACGTTCAGATCCATAAATATATTTGTTTATCACACTAATGTCTACGCAATCACAACCAAGCCGAGCCCTTACAACCAATCTTGGCTTATAATTTCTCGATATTGTTTTTTTCAACTGATCTTTGCATTCTAAACTTTATTCCAATTAGTGAATTAGTATTGAAAATGATATTATAATAAGAAACAAAATTCAAATAAGAACCAAAATTATAATAAAAAAATAAAATTCTCGAAGAAACTCAAGCTAAGAAAATTTAATTTTTAGATAGATGGAGCTACTGATGAAAGAGATACATTTAGATCAGCCCTTGAACGATCAGTTTTATGCGCAAGTGGTCTACTGAATTTAGGAATAAAACCAAAAGACAATATAGTTGTAATGGGACCTAACAATATTGACCTGTCCATGCCGTTATATGCTGGATTATATCTTGGAGTTGGCGTTGTTACAGTTGATGCGACACTTGGAGCTAGTAAGTAAAATCCCTACTAATATTATAAATCCGAAAGTAACTCTATCTGTCTATTACACTTTGAAGCCTAAACCACTGAAGTAATTTTGATGAAATTTAGTACAGAGATAGAGTTGACCTTGATGAACAACATAGGCAATATAACTTTTAACTGACTAATGCAGTCGGTTAAATGTTATGGAAAGAGGATACGTTTTTACGCTATAAGTATTATAAGTCGAAAAAAGTAAGCCTTTTCGAAGTAATCTGTGTTATTAAAATAATTCATGCGATTAATTTCACTCACAGCTTTGAGCAAAATCTTAGATGCTTATTGTTCATAATTGTAGACTTTTGTGACGACTAAGATTAACAGAACCACCAAATTTAAAAGTGATTTATGATAACAATAGCAATTATCGTCAAAGTCCAATTTTGTGAGAGATTAGCCGGTAAACTTACTAATACAAGAGGTTTAACTAAGCAGTCCTAGATATAAGAATTTTATTACTTTAATCGAGATACTTTAACCAAAAAACTACACCAAAAAAGCACTTGTTATTCTAACTTCTTATTTGAATGAAAGGATTTAAAATTTTTACAAGAAATTGTGACATACTATAAGCAAAACGTGCCTTTTTTTATCCTCAGAAATCAATTTGCTTGGACACTATTCAAATCTATAAGAAAAGATGTTAATGAATTACCAGCGGTGGTATTTACCAATGGATACGACTTAGGAACCGTCAAAAAAAGAACATACTCATTCCCAAAAATTTGGCAACGCATCGTGATACTCCTGCTGTAGCGGTTATTCGTAGGCGGTGATCACTTACCATCAAGTGACCTACTTGCCCGTTTGTCTCCTCTTGTGTAAAAAAAGATACAGTTAGATAGTTGGTTGTAGTCCGAATATATATTTTCTTTATAATAGAAAATGCGGTTGCATTACCAGATCTTCTAAAGATTAATTCGTAAATTTAATAGCATAGATAGTTTATTAATTTTGTTTTTCTTTTCATAGTGGAACTTGAAGAAGCTTTCAAGCAATGCAGTCCAAAAGCTATTTTTTGTATAAATAACAAAGCATTAACAGTTCAAAAGAGTTTACAATCTCTTAAGTCTAATGCTTATGTAATAACTTTTGGTGCAGCCGATGGTTTTACTAGTTTTAAAACTTTCCTTGAAGAATATTCAAAAGTCGAACACGTCAATGATTTCAGGTATTTCATTTAAAGATTTCTATAAAGGCAAGGCTATAATTTTACACATATGTATATCGTCATGCTCATATACCCGGAAGGATAGGCAGAGTGACATGTCACCATCATTTGACACTTGGCAATCCCATCGCCATATCGGGCAGAAATCTCGGGTTGTTTTGTATCATTATAAGAGTGAATGGCGAGGTTCGTACCTATATAACCGAAACAATGAAATGGAAGCGAAGTACCATCAGGCCACCGAGGTGGTTAAATTAAAGTAAATCAAAGTTGTAAAGGTAATAAGCTGAAAGAACTTACATACATATTTTCAGGCCAGGTCCCTTTTTTGGTAGGCAGAGAGTATCAAATGTCAAATTTCACGATCCTAGCACACTTGCTTTCTCCACATCCATTACTCTCTTAATGCACACACGTTGGTTTTGGAGACTATTGATACCACTCTTAGATAATAAAATAACTTTATACTCGAATAGCTTTGACGCTCTCTTGTTTTTACATCTCATTGATGTGGTCCTGTTGCAATGATCCTGGTAAGGAGCTAGTTTCCTTCGTCTCTTCGTGAATCTGTATCGATTTACATCTACCCCCAATTTCGGACAATCATGACCTTAAAAATCACCAAACTAATAAGCTTTTAAAGCGGTATTAAAGCTTTACTGTCTAAATTTTGTCAACTAGAGCTATCATATTCTCTAGCAACTTCATGTGCGTTAAGGCGTTGAAATATAAAAACACACAATTTTAATAGAGAAGATGGTTATAATTTCATCGGCGAGGAGTTTACAGATAAGTAAAATGAGGCACAGATAGAAAAAAAATAAAAAAACAGATACCTCTAGTAGTATGTGTTGTTAAGGTTATGACAAAAACAAAAAGTTTATAATTAGAATATTAAAGTTTATTGAAAAAATATTAAAATTATTTAAGAAGATCTTTTATGGAGTTTTAATCTTATATTTTTAATTTTATACGAAATGTTTCTATTAAATTTCAGATATTTATGTGAAATACTATGCTTTTTAGGGTTCCGTACCCGAAGCGTTAAAAAGAAATGCATTACACACACTTCATTGTCCATCTGTCTATTTGTCTGATTGTGTGCAAGCAGGATAATCTTGTGAACAAACATAGCAAAACCGTTGAAATTTTCACAGAACAAATACCAAAATCAGAATGAAATAAACATAAAGGTGCTTCTATACAAACGTAATTTTTGCCGTTTTCATACGTACCCCTTCGACTTCAACTCCCACTTGCGTGGTTTAAGTCGTTACAGTAGAAAATTATTTGACTAAAAAATGCACATAATTATCAATTATTGCTTATTTTAGGCCCAATGAATTTGACCCAAGAACTACCAATGCCTTGTTAGTAACGACCAGTGGCAGTACTGGAACGCCAAAACTTGCAGTTTTGACTCATGAAGAGATTTTAAATGGATTTCCTGCGTCTTTGTAAGTAATGCTTAAACGATTTATTGGTGGTAATTTCTCTTTGCGCTAATCAAACTTATTTTAGATACGTGCTATCTTTTCCCGTTGGAATACAAATTGCCAGACATAGAACATTTTAGGCGTGTCAAATTAGTCAAAACATAAAAATTGGAGAGCTCTTAGTCGAAAAATGTAACGTGCAAATTAATAATCTGACAGGACCAAAAGTCTTAATCTCGTTCTTTTTCTTACGATAACGGGAACTTAAGAAATGTTAAGCTAGAGGCAGTATAATTACCAGTATTATCATTATGCCTAATTTTAGTTTTGAATTTCTGTGTAAGTGTATTTCGACATATTAAAGCTTATTACATTATTTGTTGGTCGTAAATTAAATATTATTAAAATCTATAATAGGTATTTTCCAATAAAAATCCATAGAGCCAAAATTTATCTAACTAGGATGCAATTCAATCATGTCCATCGCATCTGCTATCTTCTATCTTAATTTATTATATTAGAATCAGACAAACAAAAATGTTAATCCAAAAATGTAATAATTATCCGATAAAAAGATATGGTCTCTCTCTCATTCCACAATCTGATAGCATGAGCTGTGAAAGAGTAGGAATAAAATTTAAAAAGATGTGAGGGAAAACATAGGAGATTAGAGACAGTAGGTTGACACGAAGAACTAAGAGATTGAAGGAAATGAAAACGTTCCATTAAATATTTGGGTGCATAGGGATTGAAGATAACCTTGAAAAGAAGACTTAAAGATGTATACTTCTGCGCTTATGAATAGGAAGTCATTAAAGTTGGTTACTGTAATGCGAAACGAGGTCAAATTTATGCAGACCAAAAATGCACCGAATGCGAAATTCTACAAACGATCTAGCTTATTAAAAAGCTCCTCGGTAGCATTGGGATCGAGAATGCAGATTCCTGCTGCATAATCTAAAATAGGAAAAATAAGAGAGGTCATGAGACACTTTGGTTTTGAAGGGAAGGAAATTTTTAAAAGGTTTCAGGGGAGGGGGTTTGAAGTGAGAAATAAACTCTTTTACTTACATTATTGACATGAGACTCCCGGGAAAAATCTGAATTTAATACTAATTCTAAATTCGTAACACTGAGTGATAAAAAATAGTGACATTATTGCATACAATGAAGGAGACATTTGATAACCCTTTCATTTTGAAACGACTTCCAATAATCATTGCACGAGATTTAGAAGGATTTACAAGGAGACTAAACCATTGCGCCCACAAATGCATCATTTGGAGATCCACATTGATCAAAACGATTATATTTTCATATAATGTTTTTTTCAATTTACAGCGAGATGTACTCAACCTTCCCAACACCATTCCGCTTAGCTTGTGTGCCGTCACCATTGCAGTGGGTGACTGCTTTGTTCCACTATATTATGTCACCAATTTTAAGATATACTCGTCTTCAAACTTCAGAACCGTTTACACCAGAACATGGTTTTTATCTGATTAATAAATATAAGGTGAGTATAAAAATATATGCAAAATTACTAATTTATGCGAGTTCTATGATAAAACTAGTGGTCTCTATTGTTAATTTTGGATTTTTTACGAGATTTGACAGCGAACAAGTATAAGACGCACTTACACCATTTATGATTACTTTACCTGATGGTAAAGACACTATAGATGTTGTACGTGCATCGATATCTCGTAATTGGGTTGTCAAGGCGGTGGATCTGGGCGAGCTACTGCATAACACTCTATCAACAGTGGTCATGTTGATAGCGTTCAAATCAACCTATGCTCGCCTCTTACGACATGCCAGATAGGAGACCATATGGTCTATTCTACACAGAGAACCCGGTCCAACATGAGGGAGATTTTTGTCAACAAAGCGTTTGAAAGCATATTTGATGAATTCGAGGAATATCACCATAGTAGTTTAGTGTTAAGTACGCATGTTTAATGGATAGCCACTGACTCGTTAACCAATAAATTTAGTTGAACTCATTATTTTAAACAAGACGGTTGTGTCCTAACAATTATTGAATGAAATAGTATAAGAAATATTTTTTTCACATAGACCTTACAAGCGGTTCTTGTGACGCGCCTTTATAATTCTACAATATACCACCAGATCGGAATGGGGCCACTCACTGGTAAGATCTGACAAAAGAAACTTAGCGGGCTTGTCATTTTTCTTATTTTCCAAATAAATTAACGTTACATCGTACAACAATAAAATAGATTAGTATGAGAAGCACTTAATCTCAACCATTTTTATCATCTAACTACGTATTCTGTATATAATAAGCTTAGGGCGCGTTCACTTATAACGTTTGTTTTACATGATCCTTAAACAGACCCGTCGCTACTGGAGCACAGCATTTGTTGGACCCAGTTTAACAGTGTTTCCGTAGTAACTAGATCTGGAATACTGTCATTGTGTGAACTGGCTTACAACTACTTTCGCTAATAACATATACGCTTAAACGGACCTGTTAAACAAGCGTTCTATGCGTACACATACAGCTGATTATACATTCTTATTGTGAACTAGCTGTACCCGCGACTTTGTCTGCGTTTTTATTTCAATATGTTATTTTATACATTTCTAAAATAAAAACAGCCTAAGCCTTATGATATTAGCTTTCTGCCAGTGAATGTTCCACCACAATCGGTGCAGCTGTTTCAGAGATTAGCGGTTGCAAACAGACAAAAATTCAATGAATTTTGGTATATTTGTAAACATATATAATATGTTATTAGTAAAATGCGGATATTTTAATATTACGCACATATTATACTCCAATTTTATGTAAATGTATCTCTATTTTCAGCCCACTTATATGATCGTAAACCCTAACCTTATGTCTGCTTTGTTAAAAAACTATAAAAAAGGGGACTTTTCATCAATTGAACACCTGACGTTAATCGGAAGTAAGACGAATAAGGCTTTGATTGATAAAATGAAGGTAATATATTAAAATATTTAACAACTAAGCATTTTGCAATGCTACACGTAACTACATTGTAATGTACGTAATGGTACATTGTAATTGTGTACTCAAAAGGCTAATCCACAAAATTTGATTAAAATCAATCGTTTGCGAAACACGAAAGAGATAATAATAATAATTTAAAAATGTATTCAATACAATTATTTTTGAAAACATTCTTACTTATTATCACAAATTGCATTTTTTTCATTCGATCACTTCAATTCTAAGCGTGCGATATATAAAAAAGGATATTATTATTTTGCTAACTCCTGCAAGAAACAGTAGTTTAGTCTGACTCGTACGGTGCTTCGGTTGCAAAGCGTACATTTTGCTTTGCAGCCGAAGTACCGAGAAGTAGACTGCCCACGATGGTGGAGCGAGTAGAATTATAATTAGTTTTTTTATAATTTCAGAAACTTATTCCAAATATTTTAATACAATCTGCCTACGGATTAACAGAAACCGCTGGTTTAGTTTTTGACTATACACGGGCAGAACTAGACTCCTGTGGTATCCCACTACAGCGACTGGAATACAAAGTAAGGATATTAATATTGGCTTCTTAGAAGTAGATTTAGCTGATTCTACCTTGTTTAATGTATTTCAAGACTACTTGTTATGATAAGTTATGACTTGTGTGGGTTCTGGTTTCCATTATTTATCTATCCGTCCATCTGTCTGTCTGTCTATCACTACGATGTATGTCAGGAACCGCGAAATTAGAAAACACAAATGTGAAATGACATTAGAAATATAAAACGTTTCGTGTCGTAAGCTTACCGAGACGCCGCAGCTAAAAAAGTTTATAAAGATACTTATTATTCATATTATAATATTATAATTGATAGAATCAAGCGTTACTTAGCGGATACATACTAGTACCTACGTATTTTAACAAAAATGAATTTAATATTTTGCAAACTCCCGCCAAAAATAGTAGGTTAATACGACTCGATTACGAGACAAAAAAAATCACTCATCGTATATTTCGCTTCGTAACCGATGTATCTGCTTGAAAAATATACTACACCCCACAGCTGCAGAAATAGTAGTACTACTACGGTCGTGGTGGGAGTATTGTTTTTTTTTATTTGTATTTATTTATATAATTATTCAACAATGATGAGTACCACGATTTTTAAAAATAGTTTTCTTAGTTCAATTTAAATCTATCTTATAAGACTGATAATCTGATTTCAGCTCGTTAATTATAAAACAAATGAAGAAATTTTTGAACCGAACAAAACGGGAGAGCTCTTGTTGAAAGGAAAAGCTGTATTCAAGGTATACCCTTTAAAATTTCTTTTTATATATACAATTCTCAAGAAATTTTATCAAACTGGATTAAAACGTTATCGAGTTCAAAATTACAACCTGTCAAATATGTCTTCCTTGGAACTACTATCTGTAATCTAAAAGTATCTGGAGATAACACTGTTAACAACGATCTGCGGGGTTATTGTGTATCTTTTTGACAATTATAAGATACGAACTCCGAGCCGGAGTTCTCATATATTCACTGTCA
>DVZL01008954.1:0-10009 GCA_018236625.1 Lasaia peninsularis | reverse complement strand
ATTAATGAAAAATAAAATACGAAAGACATGGCTGTATGGACTCAGTTCCTTTGCCTTTCCCATTAGGGATAATCATAATAAATAAATAAAAAAAATAAATAAAAAAAACAAAAAAAAAAGTTAACCTTATCCTTATGTCAAGTTCTAAGCAGTGAACAGCTGATGCGGGAATTTTGAGCAAACATATTTAACAAATAGTTGAAAGAGAAATGAATTGTTTAAGGGTGATTAATACAGTTTATCGCCAATCTTTATTAAAAATACCCAATGTCAAATATGCCTCACATCCCCTGAAATTTTTAGAAACTGAAAAAATGTGGAGAGAAAAGGATGGGATGTCTCAGCGTTGGGATTTAATTTATAAAGCTCCTATGGTTAATTTACTTAATTTCGTGTCTTCATATTTAACTATCTCTACAACTACAGTTGGATTTGGTACCATTTATTATGCTGGTTTTGTCTTTGATGTAAACACCATGAATGAACCAGTTCTATTAGATACTATAGTTTTAGCCAATAATGCTTCGGAATGTCTTATATATCTTGGATCGTTTATAGCGTTTCATGTGGCTATTAAAGCTTTACTGTCCAAATATGTGATCAGACTGTATAAAAACGGTGATGAATATGTAGCTGTTTTTGGAAGTTTCTGGTATAACCTAATAAAGAAACACAAGTTTAATTTAAATGAATTTAGGAAATTAAACCCTACATTTGTAGTTTCATGGGGTGATTCCAGGTATGGTCTTGGAAAAAAACATGGAATTTTGCTTGACAATTATTTTAAGACTCCAGAATACCTGAATTATTTATTGTATAAGAAAAAAAACGAGAGTGATTATGAGAATTAAAAGGAAGAATTATATATTTAAAGGAATTTAAAATCTGTTCTTCAAGAGTAGAAAGAAGCTCGAAGTAATGAACTTAAGGAGATTATTTATTAATTTGTATAATAGAAATAAAACAACTATTTGACTTCTAAATTCTATATATTTTTTAAATTATTAACCT
This sequence comes from Lasaia peninsularis, assembly GCA_018236625.1. NCBI lineage: Eukaryota > Metazoa > Arthropoda > Insecta > Lepidoptera > Riodinidae > Lasaia > Lasaia peninsularis. Next base: position 8,998 of record DVZL01008954.1, on the reverse strand, counting down.
AAAATCCACCAGTAAAAGCATTATTCCATTTATGCCTTGAGTCTTTTTTAATTGTGTCCGAATCCATTTTCTTTGGATCTTTCTCAAAATTCTCTAATGCTTCTATTTGATTTGATTGAGGCTTTAATGTCATAGTAACTAAACACTGACCATTTTCTTTAAGTATAGTATGTTTAATATCTTCCTCTGTAGGCTCTCCATATGGAAAAGTAATAGGTGTAATTTTTATTAAATGTTTGATGGACCACAATTTTGCATTTACTTCAGGAATATTTTTTACTATTGTTACTCGATCCTGAAATAAAAATGATATTTTAAATGTATGTGTAAACATATTTGGAAATTGTATATTGCCTCTCTCTTAAAACATATTGATGCACTGAGCTGAGTAGTTTTTCAATGTTTGATTACATAAAAAAAGGAAATTTAGGCTTACAGCATAGCTAATCTTAGGGACCAACCAAGACCAAGTTCTAAGTTTAACTACATTACTTATTTATATCTATTTGTATAATACCACTGTATTTTACCAACAAAATTTAAAAAAATAAAGTTTTAATCATTGTGAACACTTTGAAGCTATTTGTTAAAAGTAACACTGCAATTACTTATGTAGCGTATGATTCCATCTTTCATTGATTAAGGGATGTGGAGGAGGAGACTATGCAAGTATGTAAGGTTTGCAACACTTGGCACTCGATACTTTCTGCCTACCTGGCAAGGGACGTGGGGTGAAAGTATGTATGAAAAAAATAAAGTTAATTTTGTTTGCAATGAGTCAATAACATACTTACCCGTTCATCAATTTTAAAATCCCTTAATGTTCTCTTTTGCCACCAAGGATAGTGCTTAGCACTTTTAATTCGTTCAACACGAAATAATTTTGATGGTGTACATTCTGGCTCTTTAAAATCTTGATTCCTAAAATAAAATAATAAGTTCTTAAAAGTCCAACTAATGTTTAGTCTAAAAATAGTTGAAGAAATTTACAAAATAAAACCTGTTAGCTACATAATAGGTAAGCTGCAGTGGGTTTACTACTGTATAAGCTTTTTTTCAAGTGAAACAATAATTAAGATACTCTGGGGAGAGAGATTAATACATTAAGATGATGTGACCGTAATCATTACTACTAATATCCTTGCCAATTTCTGCTACAGCAACTGCTGGACTGTCTCAACATCTAGCATTTTATCAGATCTAGCATCGTTCAGGTTTCAAAGGAGTTGATATTTTACTTTACAAGCCGTTTCCATTCCAGACACTTTCCAGCGAATGTCTCCCACGTCAATGCATCAATACTACAGCTTTACAAGTGCCTTTTGACTGTATCTTTATATTGCATAGCTGTCTACTGTGCTTGTACTTGTCTTGTTGAAGCTCACTATAAAAGATACACTTTGCTAAGCACTTATTTAGCATGCGAAACACATTGCATCAGATAAGCCTCAATACCATATATCTTAGCACAGTGAAGGACTTCAGTGTTTCTAATGTGGTCCATCCAATGGATATTCAAAATATCTCATAGATATTAGAGATCCATAACCAATATAAAACACATAATTAACAATATTTTTCAAGAAACAAATTAAAAAAAAGAGATATTTAATTTATATTACATAATTAAGAGTGCTATTGTATAAGTGTACAAGAATCATAACATGCAACCAGTCCGGTCAGAGTACAGATAGGTTTACAATGACAATGATTAAAAATATTTTTTCATATTTGTCATTAAAAAAGTGATTTTAATATTCAGATAGATTCCTATTAGAATAATATCCTAATTTTTAAATTCTATAGACTGAAGGTAAAAAATGAGTTAATTCATTATCAGAAGACAAATAACAATAATAGGATTAAATAAACTAAACTGGACTTGGTAATAGGTATCAAATGTTCAAATGACTGTGTTATAGGGAGACTTAGGTTTTTTATATAGATGATAGCTCAGTATAATGACATACAACTCACCTGATGGTAAGAAATATAGTAGCCAAGAATAGAGTTATACTAAGGCAGAAGCAGCCTATTCACCTTTGCTTTAAAAACGCCCAAATTATAATTCACAGGGAACACTGCTTCAGGAAGTGTATTCCAATCTACAGCAGTACAAATGATGAAGGCGAACTTTTTCGTTTTAATACGAATATTCGTATAGCAATAGATAAGTGCCATCAATCACGTATGGATGGCACTTATCTATTGCTATTGAAAAATTGTGGAATAAGGCCTAGTTATAGTATTGCGAATGAAGGTTAACTCTGTTTACAAAATAATTAATACTTTGCCTTTCAGAAATCGCGATATCATTGGTTAAAATAGTCTTGTGGGTGGTGTTATTTGTTAATAACTAATATTAGTTTTAGTACGGTAATAGTTTTGAGATAAAGTTTTAAGAAAATAAATGGACCTACCTAGGATAGTAGGTGATACCACCTGGATATTTAAGTCCTCCAACATATTTATAACCTTTTGATCGAGATGATATTATAAGAGTTTTTAATGTCTTTAGCAGTTTTGTTTCCATGTTCGATATCAATGGATATTATTATCCTAATAAATAGTAATGTAGGTACTATAACAATATCATCAGCACAGATCAAGTAGTTATGCTTAAAAGTTATATTCTCTGTGGTTATGCTAATTCATAATTGCTATTTATTGTCAAATGTCAATATCAATTGACAATAATTATCATCTGTATCAGAACTATAGAGGGTATAGGTAAGGACTAAAGGAGTAACATCTGCATTAAGAAAATATGTCTGTCAAAATGCATATATAGGGGTGGCGCCACATTAGCTAGAGACTCATCTTTAAAAGAAGCGCCAAATTCGAAAATACGTATCGCATGTTTAATCAAAGATAAATAATTCGAAATTTATGATTTTTTATGAGATTTAATCATAAAACGTAATATCACGATGATTAGAATAGGCACGCTCCGATTCTCGGCGGGTGGGTAATTACTACGTTCACACCATAGTTCATACCTTAAACTAAATTCCACTAGTGCCAGTCTGGAAGGTTTTTGAACTAGTTATTTATGCAACAGCTGGACACATTTTTAGTTATTCTCCTATAAGAGATGTTACTCTTTACCTATACCCTCCATAATCAGAACAAAATTTTATGTAAACAGTGTTACAGATATTAAAAGAATAATCGATTTTTACTATCGTTTTGTATAGTAATATAAATCGTTTGTTTAAAAATCGAATATATTTATTTATCATCCATTGCATCTATCATTACAGGCATCCTCGGCCAGTACAATAAAAAAGATAGAAAACATTGTACTTATAATTATAACAGAATAAATATATATTCCCAAGCGAATAGGCAATATGCAGTGGCGTAACTACAAAGTGGTAAGTCTGCAAAATGTCAAGGGGCTCCATACGGAAGCATTACTCCCAACATTTTATCAATACTTTAGATCATGTAGTAAAGGATAAGCCTGACGTACGCATTCCCCTCTGCCAAGGTATGAGATCATTATGATCTGACGCGTTTATAAAAACTGTTCGCGTAATCGATTTAAGCCCATGAATAACTCGGTGAAGCATCGAAAGGACGTCCGTGAGCGCTCCGTTAAAAATGCAATTTTAACGAAATTTCAAAAATATCGATGTAGTATCGATTTCTTTCGATTTCAATCTATTTTGTACCTTATCGTTCTGTAATATGATCAATACTCAAATAATAAAAATTCGACCATAAGACATTAAACTCTTGCCAAGAGTCTAGCTTTATGGTTTACCAATTGAATACTTTAATTACACGTCGTATGATTCATATTCAAATAAATAATGAAATTATGATAGCTCGAAGGCGGAACTTTCGTATTTATTTCCTCAGCAACGGAGTATAATCTAGTATATCCCTAAAGAAAGTTTCAATTTTCCCCTCTCCTTTGCATTAGAGTGTCTTATTACCTTATAATTACACATTTGTTTAAGCAGTAGTGCAAAAATAAGGTAGTGTATCAGTTGCATATGAGTGTGAGTTTGTAATGACAAAAATTATTTTTGTAAATGTGTGCTTTGTTTCAATGTAGTAGTTACCCTCCCCCGCACCAAAATTGGCAGAATTTATTTGTCAGAAGGATTGTCTGCGTCGCTTATCCATTATTAAACGATCTAAGCCAAATGGTCTGTTATTGGTGTTTTGACTGAGGAATTTCCAGGAGGATGAGAAATTAAAGGCAATTTTTTATACCTTATCATATAATATGCATAAAAAAGATATTGCACCACGTGTGCTAAAATAATTATTAAATAAAAATATAACAATAAAAATAAAATGTGTAACACAGACCTTAAATTGGATATCTGTTCGAATTTACTTATCCCAGAGTACATCTAAATTAAAAATAAGTTTTGGTTTAGCATGGCATACAAAATAATATAAAAACCACTTTTATTCGTTACTTAACTTATTTCGGAATGTAATAAAAAAGTAACAGGCAACCCTGAATATTAAACCAATGATAGCTAAGTTGACACTGCCTGTCTTTGTGATGTTATCATAAAATAACTGTCCATTGGTCGGTAGCCACTCTAGGAACTCGTGACGTCATAATGACAGAATGACGGTAGTTCAAACCAGTTTTGCATTATACATCCTAGACTAATTTCAATGTATACTGCTTGCCACATACACATTAATTCAAAAATGTAGTAGTAATTTACGACATTTACTAAATACTCATTATTACTTAGTTTAAATGTAAAAAAATCCCTTCATTTTATAAAATTTGTGCTGGTTGTAAAATTGAAATCAGTTCTATAATACTATACAGCTCAGTTACAATTACGAGACTTCAATAGCATAACACATATTTGAACTACGTTTAATCTTTTCAATTACAAGCAACAATAGGGATTATTTTCACTATTACTTTTTTCATTCAAGACTCTATCACTTTAAGGGTGATATATTTTTTCTAAACAGAATGTGTTTAACACTGGCATAAATAATATTTCTTAACTCAAATGCTTTATGTTACATAATAATTAAGTTACCATTTAGGTCATATTATAAAGATAATAAAATTGAATAAAATGTCTAACTTTCATAAAATAGGTACATATTTTAATATACCTATATGATAAAAAAATGTTTTTTATTAAAATTTCTATAAATGATAACATATTATAAATATTATAATGTTGCGTATAAAGTTGGGCATGACCCGAACCAATAGGTGAAATCCATAAGTGCAATAATAAAATTACAAATGTTTTTTCATAAAAGTCTGCCTTCTGCGCCCTGCGGGGCTATTGTGTATCTTTTTGACAGTTAAAAGATACGAACTCCGATCCCGAATTTTTGTATATTCACTGTCAAATGGCGTGTTTCGTATTGTATAATTATTCTCGTGACGTCATAGTAGTTGTTGGCTGGAGTTAGACAATACGAAATATGCCATTTGACAGTGAATATACGAAAATTCGGGCTCGGAGTTCGTATCTTTTAACTGTCAAAAAGATACACAATAGCCCCGCTGGACGTACGACTATTAATCATATCATTGCACACACAAAAATACCATCTAAATAGCTTAAAAGTGTATTTCGCGTTTAGAACGTAGCTTATACATGGGATCTTGGGTAACGCCTTTTGTATATATAGTCTATCATCTTTATTAGATTTTCGTAGGTCTGCAACAAGAAATTTAGGTCAGCCTGTGTAAAGTCCACAGTCGGTGAATTTTAAAACAGATTTAATAAAGATCTAAGAGAGCATCCCACAGTTCGATCGCAGATAACAGATTTCAGATCATCACTACAGATAAGGCACTGTATTTGAAAGTATAAAATGTTTGGACAGATCGTACGGAATCTTTCACGTCGGCAAGCGCAAGCGCACGATTATGACGTGTTACTGGACCAGCACTTCAAAATAACATCTATTAAATTTGTTTTATGGTTGAAAGTGCCTGTATGTTGACGGGAATAAGTACTGCAATGTCGTGGTTCCCTTTCCGATAACCTATTTTCAACTTTGTCTTTATAGATATTAAGTTGTGTTTTCAGTAGGTGATCCTCTATCGACTCCCATCGCTTGACTTTCGCACGATTGATCGATAGTATTTTTTGCGGGAGCTTTATTTATAAAACAATTGAACGTCTTCGAAGCGATCAACACGAACGCCCCTACCATTGGTCGCAAAATATCAATAAAAACCGTTCGAATGCAAAAATAAAGCAAAAACTTACACGCATTGCGAGCAATCGTAGAAACGTTGAAATTGTAACTATTTTTACTTTTGTTCTTTTATCCGATCAATCATTATGATTGCATATTACGAGTACATCGATAAATGGTGGGACCTTTAACGGAACTTTATTTGTAGCAAGTATTTAATGTTGATGGAAACTTAAGCAATGAAATTACTTATAAGCACACACTACGTAAGGATATAAAATAAATCTTACTAAGACATCTTTATGCTTTTGCTTTGGAGTTGCCATTGCAAAATTGAATGGAAATTTTACGTACGAAAATTATTTAAAACAAACAGTTGGCATTGTTATAATAAACAAAGATTAAACAAAAACTATGATTGTTTAAAGTAACTAAGTATTTGTTCTTGTATAATATTTATTATTTTATATTTTTTAGTGACTTTACCCCTAAGTACTACTAGTAGAAATACCTACGATAAATTAGTACGCTGAATTTTTATGTGGCTATGACTATCGGTTAAAGATTAGACTGATGACTGATAGAGACTAGATGACTAGAAAGTTAAAGATTTCATAAAAATAAATATTCGTGGATAAAAACATAAAATGATTAACCACAAAGAATATACTTCAACTATACTTATACAGAAAAATAATTTAAGAGATAGTTATCAACTATGTTGATCGGACTCCAATCTCACAATAATACACAGTACTTATTCAGAATCAATTAATTCATTAATTGTAAATGAAATAATTAATTTCAAATTTAATCATCTTACGTAACGTAAATATTCTTACGAGTATTTGTGCTTATTTTATCAGTTCTAGCTCAAAGTTCAAATCGAAAAACGTTTCAAGATTTTCGTTTTCCGATTAGAACTTTGAATTTCGAAAACAAGTGGTATTAGTGCTTCTGGAGTTGTCTCCCGATTGCGTAACTCCGGGAATCCGCTGGCCGCTCGTAGGTAATTGTCATTTCATTATAGAAGTATTCGCGAAGGCTGCACAAGGCATTTGGGGCCACTTTTTAGACCGCACCGAAATTACCGATAATCGAACCTTTCGAAACTTGATCGATGTGTCTCTGTACCGAATTTATCTCTTCAATTGTTTCGGTACTTGCTAATATATTTGATCCCGAGTTTGCTTCATTAGCACGACCGAAAAAACCTTTTTCGTCCTTTTGCTGTGTTCGTAAATTTTAATTAACAAAGTCACAGTCACTAATTGTGACAGCTGTTTGAGAATGTGACTTTGTTAAATAAAGTTTTTGTTGAGAGAAGTGAACTCCCGAACATTTTTTTTTCAAATATTTAATTTCGCATCTGAGGTCGTATGGAGTTGGTATTTGACTTAATGCACGAGATCGATTCCCGGTAACAGCAACTTGTTCTCATATTATTTTAGTTTATCTTAAAAAGATAATGTTGTTTGAATTCGAGCACGATTTGACGACAGACTTGCCTGCTGTTACATTATGGGACGTAATATCATTGGCTTGTGCATATGTACCTCTACCTACACCCTTTTCTGACATGGGCATGACGATTTTAATTTTTTATATTATTTTATTGTTAAGAAATTTAAAATACATATTACATACGATAGTTACACCGTTTATAATTCTAAAACAGTCGCACCGATTTTAATGTTCTGTGATAATTATTTCAATGATATGTGATGGTTAGATTTTATGTTTATGCTTAGAGCACCTTTGCACAATATTTCGTTGACTTGTGTTTCATACCATAAGGGTGCCTGGAAGAGATCGTTGACTTGACAATAAGGCCGCCTTTGTGTATCATTTAGTCTAAAGTTTTATTTTGTATGTTTGTCTCTTTTACATTTTTTAGTGCACAATAAAGAGAGAGAGTAAAACTGTTATGTTATTTTATTCTATACTTGTCATCGTTCCAACAGAGTAGTAGAATTTGAAACATTTAAAATTTAGATTAAAAAACATTGCTCGATCTGAAACAGTTTATTACAAGTACTATGTATTTTTACTTGTAATAAACTGTTTCAGATCGAGCAATGTTTTAATAACAGCAGATAAAATAAGATTTTTATTATTTGTTGTTTATAAATAATAAAAAGTTTAGTTAAATATAAAAATTATAATCATATTTTATATTGATGTTGTACAAAGCTAAACAAAAGAATCAACATTGTATGTAAGATACTAGCTGTGCCTGCGACTTCGTCTGCGTTTTTGTTAATTTATTTTATTTTACACACTTCCTAAATAAATGTAACCTGGTGATAAGGCTCTCCACAAGGACCTGTCCGCAAATAAAGTAAGTCGGGCTATCTCACGATATATTTTTGATTTCGACAACTCTACAAATCTGACAGAAAAAAAGGTTGGAGTTAGCCATACTGCGTATTTAGGACTGGGTTTATTAGAAGTGTAAATTTCAATAGTACCTCCAGTTTCTTAGCCATGACAAGCGCGTCACACGAAGTTGACCAATCACAAATCGCGATTTCGCTTCTTGTTGTTCATGCACCAATCATGGAGGTTGTTTTATCTCTCACTATCGTCAGTTTATTTGCAGCATTGCAAACACCAATAATGAACATTTCTTTTTCCTTACCGTATTGATCAATAGTGATTTGCATTGTCAAAATCAAACTTACACACTAAGGAATATGCATGTGATTTAAATATGGCCGAAAAAAATAACGTGTAATCTTTATTGCTGAAGAAAGATACTTACATAAATATTTTTGCAAATATTTAAGTTTTAATTACTAAAATTAATTCTTTAAAAGTAGTATTTTTGAAATTCCCT
>DVZL01008953.1:0-10010 GCA_018236625.1 Lasaia peninsularis | reverse complement strand
TGGTGTCTATAGGCCACGGTTGTCTCTTACCATCAGGAGACCCGTGTGCCTGTTCGCTGTCTTATATTATAAAAAAACAAAATCAATATAACATGTTTATTAGTTGATTGCGTATGTATTGCTTACTTTTAGGGTTAGATTAAATCGCTCATTTTATCCAGATTTCAGGACTAGCCAATCCGGTTAACATCGTAAGGCCTGACTGAAGTTTGGCTCTCCATAAGAACCTTTCATGTGCATTATTGAAATTAAAGAAAATAATAATCTATTGGTGAAGCCTCTCTCAAGTTATGACGTGACTAAGGGAAATAGGGATTCTAATTAGGATTCCGTACCCAAAGGGGGGTAAAACCCGATGTCCGCATGTCAGTGTGTCAGGTTGTACCTCATGTACCATGATAGAGTAAAAATTTACACAGATGTATCTAATTACACATCCACTTCTAAATTTAAACAATTAAAATGTAAAATGAGTTTTTTTGCCATGTTATAGATGACAGACATGGAATCCTTCTTCCGTGAGTCCAATAATTTGTATTTGTGCGGATTTTTTATACATACACATTACACACACATAATCACAGAAAGTGTGCGATTGAAAGAAAGTGTCGCCATTAAAATGAGAAATTTTCGAAAATGAAATGAAAGCGTTTCGATCATGTAGAAAGAATGAAAGATGAAATACTGACAAAACAGATATTCAATGCGAATGTGAAATGTTATAAGTACCCGGGGAGACCTAGGTTAACATTCCACGATCAAATAGCTCGTGTATTATCCGAGGGTGGTGTCATAGAGTCTCTAGGAAGCTAGGCAAGTATGTAGGGATCGAAACTCTCTGCCTACCCTACAAGGGACCTAGTACGAAGATAATATATAACCTGATACAAACAGATTTAATTCATATTTGCTCGTTCCTTTCTTTGGCGTCGTTGCTATCTTTGGCGAACAAGTGGCGATTTTAATAGGCTTAGCAAATTTTAATAGGCTTAGCAAAAGAATGGACCATTTCTATACAAGTACTACTTTGGCTAAAGCAGAGAGTTTTTCGCTAAAAATGATTGGTGTTTTTAAAGCGTTTACTTTTTTTTTTCTAATATGTTAATAATCGTTAAGTGGTTAGTTTTTGTTAATACTCGTCAAGACCTGTAACTGGCTCTCTATTATTATTTTGTATATTCCTAGTGCTTTAAAACTGCTTCATAAATAAATAAATATATATCAGCATACCTGAACATCCGTGATGTCTGGACGATAATAGTCCAAAATCTTGACATAGGCTGGCTTCGTCCTAGCGCGTGGTCCGACGACGTGTATCTGGAAGCACTCGTGGCCGGCGCGAGATATCGTGTCGCCATTTCGTGTCGCCAGGTATAAACTCATCCGACCGCCGTTCGGAGATAGTTCAATACGACGCAGCACTAAAAGAGTTTTATTATCATTAGAATATTAGCTAATAATTTTTACATTGCACATATAAATAGTAAGACTGCCTGAACGTGGAAGTTCAGAAAAATAGTAGGGTATCAACTCTAAAAATGTTTTCCATGATAAAACTATGTTATTTTTTAAGCTTTAGGTGCTTTTTCAGATTTTAATTAAGTTATAATATATATTAATAAGTTATAATCAATTAAAATTTAATTTGCCTATTATTAAAATTAATGAAGTGGTAGTCTTGAGCTTTGATATTTTAATAGTGACGATTTAAACTTTAAATTTAACCTTATCAAAGTCGATCAAGTAGTAGAATATATCTTTGAAATAAAAAAACATGATTTTAACTATACAGGTAAACGGGCAATATTTTTTGATTCAATTTTTTTATATGGCAGTGACGATTGAGAAAAGATGTCGTGTTGTCACCATCTTGTATCGTCAGGTATAAATATTCATTCGCCGTTCTCAGATAGTTCTGTTCGACGCAGTACTAAAATAGATTTATTAATATTTAGTGGGACACGGTTAATTATAGCTGGGAGTGACATCATTTCTAATTTATTAATACTTTATGTAATACATTAGATTATACACATATCAGCACGCTAATTATCTAATATAGTAGTAGTATATATAAGTATATAGTATATAGTACAGATCGTAGGAACCTGCTGGATGCAGGCCGCCTTTAATAGGTCTAATTGGAGGTCGTTAGGGGAGGCCTACGTTCAGCTGCAGTGGACGTCCTATGGCTGAGATGATGAATTATCTAATGCGTCAAGAGGAGTTTAAATGCCAAGAATGATTATTACGTAATGTTTTAAGTAGTTCTGTGGCCTATAAACCTAGAGATACATAAGAGATTTGGACTTCGATTTCGGTTGTCTAGGTTCGAACCCCGCCATATACCGATTTCTGGGTGCTCTTACGGTGAAGGAAAAATACGGGAGGTAAGTGGATACGTGTGATAAGATAAATTTATATATAAAAATTTAATGTCCAGTGTCCACTCTCCTTAACGGCTAAATTGATTTTGATAGAACTTTATATGTAGTTAGACCTACATAGAGAAAAATATATTATTATCTATTACTGATACCCCTAATTGCAGGCGGTACGAAGTTCGTCAAGATAGCTAGTATAAGTGTAATATTTCTGTATAACTTTCGAAATTATTTTTATTATTTTTTAAAAATTAGAGTTGATTCACAGTACCACAGAAGCAATACGCAGATTTCCTACGAGAGCGAAAAAACGGATATTAAAAAATGAGAACGGGTCGTAACCTTGACACGTATCCGGGTAAACCGGGCGTAATGGGAACCGGAGGCATTGTTTATCCCGCTTTGTGGAATATGGCACGAGATGGAACTTCTGAATGGGGAACCATCCGGCGCGCACTTTGCGGAAATTGAAAATACTTCACTTATTTTGAGCTACTTTTAAAACTCAGTTGTGGGAAAAGTTTTAAACTTTTTCTACAACTGAGTAATGGATTTAAGAAGTAAGAGAGTTTATAATTTAGCTAGCGACTTGTGCCGGCTTCGCACGGGTATATTATACATGTTAGTTATATACATATAAACCTTTCTATTGAGTCACTATTAAAAATCCGATAAGAGCAATCTATGAAAATAAATAAATAAATATTACTGGACATCTTACACAAATTGATCTAACCCCAAAGTAAGCAAATTATATGTTTGTGTTATGGGTGTTAGTCAACGATACTAACACATAGAAATTCTTAAATAGATACCAGAATAAATTTAATAAACACCCAGACCCGGAAATACAAACATCTATGTTCATCTCACAAATGTCTGCCCCCGTCGAACCCGAGCTTCGCGGATTGTATATTTGTCACGCGATTACTCTGTCAATACTAAACGGATTTTGATTTTTCTTGTTTTGTGAGATAGGCCATATTTCATATGTGGTCTTGCAAACATCTTATCGTTATTAGTTTTGCATTTTAAAATATAAACAAAATAAGCCTCGGTGGCTCAGTGGTACGCGCCTTCCGTTTATAATCCAGGATCGAACTCCGCCATGTACCAATGAGTTTTTCTAATTTAAATCAATTTTCTGAGTGCTCTTATTAAAAGAAAACATCGATATGGCGACGGCCTTGCCACCTGTCATCATGAGACCTAATGTCGTCGGCTGATCGTAGGTACTACATAATATGTACCCCTGCCTACCTCTTCGGGGATACGGGCATGATGATATTTTTTTAACAAAACAAAAAAGTTTCCATACGAAAAAGACATGATAATTCATTTGAAGTCAGTTATACTCGGTTTTTATTATTTATCGCCTCTATGGTGTAACGGTACGGCTGTCGCCTGTTAAGACCGTTAGCCACGTAGGGTCCCGGGTTCAATTCCCAGGTTGGGCAACTTTTCTTAAAAGTTTTTCAGATTATTCTGCGCAAGCATTACATTGCCCGGAATTAGAATGTGCCCGATGTGGCGACAGACTTGCCACCTATCACATCATGGACCCTAGTACCTTGACTTGGTGTTTTAGTATATCTAATAGGAAGGTACACATATATATCTATCTAATAATCTTAAACAAGAAATTCTTGTGTATTTATTTATTTACACCGGCAATCTCGAAAACGACTTTAATGATTACGTTGAAATTTGGTACTTAGGGGTTTTGGAAGGTTAATTATTGATCTAAATAGGTCTAATGAAATTAAGGAAAATCATGACATCTATACAACTGTGTCGGTAGCACTAGATATGAATTAGTATCAACTCCAATTTCGTTGACTTACCGTCAGATAAAATAACTACCAAACAAGGCTCGGTCTCCCAGGTACTAACTTTAATACGCGAGCACATCCGCGGCAGGTAGCTAGTTAAATATATTTAGTAGAGGTGGAAAGTTTCACGTATAATATGCATGTAGGTCAGTAAAATACTCTGTAATAGCATCCCCTTGACATACTTAGGGTCTGAATCAAGTATAAAACTATGTAATGAATGAATATCACATGTTCATATGCATATGTGGGTACATCTTATATTTATAAAACCAGCCAAGGGCGAGTCGGATTCGAACACGATGGGTACCTTACCATAACCAACAACTATGAAAACAGCAAAAATATCACGATTTAATTACTTTAGTTGTATATAATTAACACTCATTCTAAGTATACTGCGATCTCAATATGCATAGCGATATAAATTGGTTGTTGGGAGACTAAGTTATTACCGACAATCAATAGATGTCGCTTTGCATTGTTTATAGGTATATTGTTCGCAGCTCAGCAAGAAATTACGTTTGCAGTGTGAAAACTGCCTTACATTTTATTCTGCTTTTGTAGGCAAGTACTCTGTTTCTATAGTGGCAACAAATATACATCATATGTGAAAATTTAAACTGTCTAGCTATCGCGATTCATTATATACAGCATCATGACAGAAAGACAGACAGACTAACAGAGGAATCTTAGTAATAGGGTACATTTTGGGTATGGAAACTTAAAGGATTTTGATGATTTCTATGATAGGTAAGTACTTCATAGCTAGTCCAATACAAATTCAGTATTGTTTGAAATAATTAACGGAACAAAAAAAAACTTTAGCTACACGACATTTTAATGACATTGAAGTCTGTTTTAGAAGTTTTTTTCTATTATATTATGATATCGCATTATTAAATTTGTCATCGGAATATGACGATCACATAAACTTTAAAATGTGTAAACGAGTCGTCCATTAATCTCGGGAGGGTCAAAAGAGGGCCGGGGGTACCAAATTATTATTTAAATAAGGTATTTTTTCGTAAAATGGGCACAAAATCATGACAGGGGTAGTCTTAAAACCTCACCATGTATTACTAAGGGGCAAAGCACAGAGCACAGAATTACCGCCACGCGTAGCGAGGCGCAGGGCGGTGATTCTGTGCTCTGTGAGGCAAAGGGAAATAAGAGACTACACAATAACATAATACAAACAAAGTAAAACTGCAAAAATCCGGCTTTAAGTTATTATAACATCGAATAACAAATGCTATTAAATTTACATTAGACCACCTTTCAAGTAGGTAGAAAACATGATGACTAAGTTACGACACAGACGAACGTACACATAAAACATAAATGTTCACTATATTATAAAGGATTGTGTCTAAATAAGGTGAAAACTGTGTCAGACACTAGAACAATTCATGTCTCCTGCGTCGAGACTCTTCAGTGTTACCGCTTTTGAGGACTTCCTTTGTTTTGTGGAGACGTCAAGTTGCGAGAGAGCGGAACGCTAATGCTTTTAAAATGCTCGTATGTACGAATGTTACCAGGAATTCTTGATTTACGAGAGATATTTGACTAAAACCCGTTTATAATGCCACTTCAAAAGATTGAAGCAATGTCACTTTCATGGGGAACTACGAAATTACTTTCAAAATTGAAATTTGATTTAAATTCTAGTCACATTTTACAATATGGTATAACCCGGATAATTTACCGTGGATTAATTTACAATTTGATATCAGGAGTCTCCGAAACCCGCCTGTTTGTTTGTTGATAATGAACGTGGTGGAAAGTAGACAAGTATGCAGGGATCGTGACATTTGACACTCGATACTCTCTGCCTATCTCTGCAAGAGACTTCGTGTGATGATATGTATGTATTGCTTATTCAACTTGAAATTTACGCGGCAGTCAGAAGCAACAGCTAGTCACAAATAATCAAACTGGTAATTGGTAGCAAGTGCGCTATATCTTCGCTACGTGTCAACGGTATTTAATTTCTAGTCCTCATTTTTTTTAATTCATAACGTGACTAAATTATTTAATTGAATATGGATTAACCTTTACTTTCCTTTTGAATCACTTTACCTATTAAAAGAAACCGCATCGAAACCGGTTGCGTAGTTTTAAAGATTAAAGCGAACATATGGACATGATGTTAAATGACGATACGATCGAAGGTGCGACATATATACAGCGACACCACATATTCGGAACAGACAGCATGTTTAGTATTGTGTGTGGTGCTAGCCCTACCCAAGCCGGTACACAAGTTGCTCAAGTTGCTCCGGACTCACCGTGTAGAATAGACCAACTGCCTTCCTACCAACCAGCTCGTAAGAGGCGAACATACAACATGACCGCTGGTGGTAAAGTGCTGTGCAGGTGGACTTCCGAGTAGGGATCCATCGCCTTACCAATTCCTGCCACCATAAGGTCTACAACAACCCGACTAAAGTGCAGCGATGCACCTCGAACATGTATGGTGTGTATAGGCCACGGTTGTCTCTCACCATCAGGAGACTCGTGTGTTAGAAGCAGGTGTGTTATCCCATAAAAGGACTCACGTGTGTCGTCTCGGTCGAGCAGGCGGTAGAGGCGCGCGGCGTCGGGTCCGTACGCAGGTGGCAGAACCACCTCCAGCAGCGACATATCGGGCAACGGCCCGCGCCACGAGACGCACACCTGCACACGCTTTCATATCAAAACTCTACACTGTTTCAACGCTCAAAAATAATGTTTAGTGAAGGCCAAAAAGTAAAAAAAAAAACTAAATTGTATATACATGCTTGTGATGTGGGCGTGAATCAATAAAAGTCATAGTTCATAGATATACTTATATAAATAAAATACAGTCATTGTCATCACACAAGTAACAGCTCCCGTCGGGAATCGCCGGTAATGTAGAGCGTGTACGCCAACTCGTCAACCAAAGAAGCCGTCAAAAATAAATCTCCCCATTTTCACCTTAGATCGTTGCTCAAGCAATGTAAGTTTTAAACAAAATATACCTTAAAATTGTGATTTATTACACAAAAACCACCTTAATGTCTTTCATTCAGCTGAAATGTCCATAAAACAAATTGTAATAGTATAGGTCTACCCCTAACAAGACCACTGGTGATAGAGTGTTGTGCATCAACTCGTCCGGGTAGCGTTCCACCACCTTAGCTATTCCTGCCGTCCGCGTCATAATGACATTGATGAGTTCCGATCCGCAGAGTACGGTAGCCGGTAGATACGCACATGCGGCTTAACAGCCGAACCATAGACAGTGACGCACCTCCATCATCTCTGACCAACAAGGGACTCGTTTGCTCGTTCGCCGTCTTATCCCATAAAATATGGTTTACCTCAACAACAGCAGCACAGAAGCAGTTAGTCCTGTTCTCGTCACAGTCGAAGGGTCCGTCCGTGGTGACCGACGCGAACACTGACAGCGACTGGTCCTCGGTGGCGGCGGGAGACTGGCTGTGGTACGACCGAGTCGCTTGTACGAGGGCGCAGCCCACGCCTGCGACACAACATACCTTGGTATTTAGATACTTAGAATCTAGTTGCTAACTCGATTTTCGGGTATAACTTCTTTGTGGTGTATTTACGCTCAATATGGCGACGGACTTGCCACATGTCACATCATGGGGCCTACTATCGTTGGATAATCGTGGGCGCATGCAACTCCGCCAACCCTTCGGGGATATGGGCGTGATCATGTTTATTTTTAGATACCTACTTACTCTAGTAATAGTAGGTATGTTAATATAATAAGGATCACATACATACATACGTACGTATGTTTTCGCCAGATCCCTTGCCTGGTAGGCAGAGAGCATCGAGTGCCAAATGTCTACCCCCTACATACCTGCCTAACTTCCTCCACATTAATCAATCTCTTCATGATAATACGCGAGCTGTTTGATCGTTGAATGTTTCTAGGTCTCCCCGGATACCTACAGCCATCCACTTTCTCATTGTATATCTGTTTCCATTCTTTCTACACGACCAAACCATCCGAGCATGCACTTCCCTCTCTTTCTCTGATCAAACTATTATAAATGCGGTCCGCAAACGTTACTGTTAAAAATAATTTGGAGAATTTCTCATTGTTATATTTTAATGCCTTACCTTCAACATTCACACTGAGTTTTTCGTTGGCATGCAACTTCACAATGTCTGGAACTTTTACCCCCGGTAACAGGGAGATAGTTTTGGATTCACCGCTCTGTACCCTGATCTTCAGGGGCGACGTCAGTGGTGGAAACAGAGAAGACCAGCGGGAGATAGATTCCAAAGCTACGAGGGTATCCTGGAAATAGTAAGAAGTGAACATTTCTTTATTATCGTCATGGTAATGTTTGTTTGTATTAGTCAAATGACCTAATTTCTTTCTTCCCCATCTTTATTTTTTTATTGAAGTTTGGGTGGTTTGGCTATCGGGTGTCCTACAGTATGTAACTCTGTCTACCCCTTCAATGAAATGGGATTGAAGAATTTTTTTATGTTGTTATAGAAGTTTAAGACGAGTTGCAAGGTAACAGTCTTATTTGGTAGATACACATACAAAATATTTGCTTATAATATGTTTAATTTTTAGAATAAATGAAATGAAATTAATTAATTAACGAAGTATGTGTGTTAAAAAGTAGTTACAAAAAATTATTTAATTATACCAACATCTTTTACCACAAAATGGTGTCCAAATATTTTAACAAATTATTTGTAATTACTTATTTATTAATTATAGTAATATACTTATTTTAATCCCAACTACCACAACGGTGGTAACGACCAAATCTTAGCTAGATTTGGTCGTTACCACCGTTGTGGTTGGTAGTTGGTCAGGAGAAGAAACGGCAAATCAAATTTCCCGGCATCCATATACCCAGTGAAAATATGACTTCTATATGACGTCACAACTAGATCATATAAATATAATAAAAAAATACGTAAATATTACATGAATATGACTCTACTGATGACTTTAATTTGATGTCATACCGTATGACATCATTATGATAACATACTGACATAAAAAATATCAGTGGATTCACAGTTATGTCAATTAGCTATCATAATTACGTCATGTGTATTACGTCAAAATCTTACGTCAGGGTGTGTGAAATTATATGACTTACATCTTACGTATACCCTGACTTATCATGACGCCATCCTGACATCAATCTATACAAATAAATAAAATTGGAGTGTCGGTATGTAATATTTAAATAACCTCTTTTAACTAAATGCATAGGTATGTATGTCTACAAGGTACCTATGTACCTAAACCAAATTAATATTTTTTAGAGTTGTTGTCTGTCTATACCCACTAATCTCTGGGTTCATCAACTAGGCAGTTATAGAAAATGTTGATATTTAGATCATATTAAGATTGATCGAGATGTAGTTTAGGTCGGGAATAAAAATCCAGTCTGGAATATTACGCAAATAACGGAGACACTAAGACGACGACTTGAGAACTTCCACCTTTTTTTAGTCGGTTAAAAATGTTCGAGGAAATTTGAGCAATATATAGTCAACATCATCTTGGCGATTAGTCCCGGTTGTTCCCCACGCCTGAGCGAGGGAACCCAGGGTCCGCTTTCCTACTTTTCGTCCTCCACTTCGCACTGTCTAACGCATCCCTAACAGTGAGTCTATTGGCACACATGTATTATCCCACGACATCCAGCCAGCATTTCTTGGGTCGTCCTCGAACAATATACAGTACCTTCACGCTTATTATCCCCGAAGAGGTAGGCAGAGGTGTGCTAGTATATCCACGACTCGTAAGTCCAGTAGA
>DVZL01008952.1:0-10011 GCA_018236625.1 Lasaia peninsularis | reverse complement strand
TTATTTTTTGAGTTTTTCTCAACGAGCCCTTTCATTTGAGATATATATATATACATATAAGCTTTGCCTATTAATGATGATGGCCCTTTAATTTCTTCTTATTATTTTTTGAGTCACTACCATTATGACTTATTATACTGATTTGCCAGTCTTAATGGTCAAATAGGATTTAAGAACTTATTGTAAAGATTAACACTGAAATGTAACCCTATTACTGAAAATAAATGGTTTGATTTGATCAAAGAATTAATAAATCGCAGCGGTCAAATCAAAATGGATAATTCAAGCTCAGGAAGTCAAATTATTTTAAATGAGTACCGCACAAAAGGGTTTTTGTCATCGTCTCATCAGGCTGCCAACCGCGCCGGGGTTCAAGTGGAAGAGGTCTGCGGGCACATTGTGGCCTTTATTATACTCAGTCACAGACATTCTAACACTTTAGACAAGACATACACGGAATCTGACTAGGTGGTAAAGTTATCTGTTGAGCAGAGCGCCACTAACGCGAGCGCTGCGCATTTTAAACATTATTGCCAGTGAAATTGATATATTTTGTTGCACTGAGGTTGAATTTACAAAGATTACTTTAAATGTAATAACTTACGAATTACAATGAGATGAAATATTTTTTTTAGGTTAGGTTGTATGTTATTAATATTTTTTGTGCAAGTCTTTATTTTGAAATGTATATTGTAAAATAATTTGATGCCCCCTATTGAATTAGGAATATTATGTAATGATAGGGAGGTGAAATGATGATTGGTGATTTGCAAATATTCTTATTTAGTGATTTGTACCCAAAGGTTAAAAAACAGAACACTAATACTAAGACTCCGCTGTCCTGTCTGTATGTTTGTCAGTGGGCTATATCTCATGAACCGTGATAACTAGTCAGTTAAAATTTTCACAGATGGTGTATTTCTATTTCCGATATTACTACATAATACATATACTAAAAAACAGAATGAAATATATAAGGTTGCTCCCATACAACAAACGTGATTTTTTTGCTGTTATTATAGGTGAAGGTACGGAATCCTTCGTCCGCAAGTGCAGCTTGTACTTGTATTTATTAAGAAACGCTACTAACTAATATAATGCTATTCTAATAGGAGTGGTTAAGCAGTGGAAAATGTTGCAAAGACAATAAAAAAATTAAAGAGCTTTCTTTGCGCGCGCTGCAATAACAAAAAACGTATATTCTGTGATTTTTATGTAGTTTTTATCGTCAATTTTTCCTCTCTAAAAGTTCTAAAAAGTCCCCCACAGCCCTTAAGCCTTTAAAGTTGTTTCACTATAACCTTTTTTTAGTTATCCATTTAGTTCCAAAATAGTACATCTTTTGCCAACATGTTTTAATAAGTATGATTCAATTCTTATCTAAATAAATTATATTCTCATTATAACATGATGTTCTTATAATTGTTTTTCTTATTGCTACGTAGCTAGTTTAGCTTATTTCGTATTACGATTTGGAGGCTTCGAGGGCAGTCTTGAGTAGGTTAGATAAGCTTGTCCAAGAGGCGTATCATCAAAGCTTCGGGTTTGCATGAAAAATAATCATCAAAAATTGACTTTTGTTTTCTGCTTTTGTGAGCGAATTATAAGTAAATTTTTTCGGACTTATATTCCAGTAATTCTATTGCTTTTATGCGATATGCGGGTTTCACCTAATCTAGTATTGGACCTGGTTTCCCTTCTGAGTAGTAGATTTGAGATGGTGATCGCTTTGTGTAAAAATCTTGTCAAATCCCTTCGATTAGTTTGACGACCCCCATATCATCTTATATAATACGGAATATGGCTAATAAGATTTATTTTTGAATGTTAACTTCTCCCTTTCTTATTTATGTCTTTCATACTATTGTAATAAATAAGAAGAAATTCAAAATGTTAATTTTTTTTATTACCAGCGTTTACGTTTAGTCTATACCATTAGTCCATGAAAGTCTTTGCTCTCTCATTAATGAGTCTTTATAGACTATTTTTAAAGGAGGTATTACATTCAAGGGACAGCTGATAATTTACGAGATGGGTCACCTGGTATTAATCATTGAGATTTTTAGGGTTCAATATTTTTTATACTAAGACCTAAGTATCTAAATTTACTTCTGACTTCGCTTTTCTCAAGACGAGCGGCCGCCTTGGATTTTACGGATCATTCACTTGCCAATTTTTGTTTGAACTTGGTTTGATACTGTACCGTGTGTATGAAATCTTCGAGGTCTAAAATAACAATATATACATAGAAATAAAAAGAAAAATTAAAAGAAAATACTCATTATATCTGTGGGTTGGCAACAAAATATATAACCTAGCTTTCGCATCGTCGCTTAGCCTCAGCTTAAATGGCTGCCCATTGTAAAATTAGAAAAAAAATTAAGTAGGGGAATCCCTACTTTATATACAAAATATGTTAAAGTGAAATTAAAATCAGTTTAGGTACTTGATTTCAAGTGTCCAATTTTATTTGAAGGGCTTATTGCACTTAGAAATTAATTTTTGTTAGTTGAGCAGCAAGTCGATTAGGATAAATAAGTTGGATTTTTTTATAGTTTTTTATACAGGTAGCTGGTTTAAAATTGCGTATTTTTAATTTAAATTTTAGTTTTTAATTTTACTGACCTTTTCATTCAAATTAATAACAACAAAAAATAACAATGGTTTTTAAAACGACTAAGTGCCTACTTTGCAGAAATTAAAAATTTTATTTTAACAAAATGTTATAACAGAACGTAATATTTTAGGATAAAAACAAATAGGAACTGGTATTTTTCCCGTCATAATAATCTTTATTTCCTTAACAATGATTTAGTTGTATTGCCTGGTAAAAAAACATAATTATTGTGGTAACAAAATAAAAAATTACGAATGAATTAAAAATATTCCTTATTTAATAATTCCTTCATTGTTATTTTATCTCTCTAATTGGCAAAAAGGCGAATTAAATGTTGCCGTACAGTCTTAGCTGTTTATCTCAAGAAGCAGCTATAAGGTGTTAGAACAGTTTGCCAAAATTAATATTATCTTCAAAGCTACTAATTATATATATTTCGTACTTATATATGTACATAGTTTTTTAGACATTTTGAATTCTGTTTGTTCCTGTGTCATAGAAAAAAATTAACTGAAATATAGTCAAAGAAAAAAACTTAAATATAAATAATTAAATACCGTTACATCCATATCCTGGAAGGCATACGAATACCTCTGTATAAATATATGCACCCACGAAACAATAATAAGTAAGATAATTTTTTTCTTACACATTTGAATGGTAAAGTTAACGTTTAAGTTATATAAGTACAAATGAAAAGTTTTATCGATACATATAATAAAACTGTATAATAATGAACTCTGTGCACTAAATATATTTAAAAAATAGGTCTAGGTATAGTTCATGAACGCAGCGTCAGATTTTATTAATTGTTTTTTGTTGAGGATAACATAGTTTATCAACTGTTGTATAGTTTGTAGTTCGGGAAATACAGACGTAACAACTTCCACTTTAAATGGTCTAACTATTATAACGTGAAACCCCGAATGTACAAGAACCTTTGAACATATAGTTTATTCGTCTTAAATCAGTAAAATAAGTAAAAGTTTTTAAAAAAACTAAAAAACTAGAGTTAAGAACCACTTAACTAACCTCTAATATATAGTTATGTAGAATGATTATGATATTTTAAATAACAAGCACCCCACGCTTTTTACTCTGAATTATTTTTTTTTTAAAACTTAAGTTTGATTTTCTCCCCCTATAAAATGAACTCTTCATAACGTAGAATTATTTTCTAGTTCTTAGTTGTATAAGAAATAATAAAAGCGAGTTTTTTAGTTTTTTTAAACTATTACTTATTTTTGAATTTTTTTTAGTCTTCGCGAAATCTTTTCAATCTTTATATTGGGGAATTAAGTAAGAACTTTTAGATTTATATCTTCGTATCATCAATTAACGGGAGTTGATCCAAAATCATCTAATAGACTTACATTTTAAATATATATATATCCGTAAAATATATATACTATTTTAATCATTTCGCAAGCACTATAGATCAATTTAGGATACATATAATTACAGAATAAGGATTGTTTAATAATATAGAACTTCATTTGTTGGCTAAAGCGATTTGCTTAAAACTTAATTCAAAACCAACACAATTGTTAAACAAGTTTCTGTCAGATTTTATATGTTTATTGACTTTAAGATGATTGTTTCAGGTCAGGTTCCTTTGAAAAATACAGGTAATGAAATATCGCGGAAATAAGATTATACTGAACACAAGGAAAACTCATCGTAATAATAATAATAAATGATTTACTTGAGTAACGTTACAAGGTGAATAAGGAAGAAGTTCCAGTATGTGTGATAGAAAAAATCGTTACGCTCTTATTATCAAAGGCGTAGGCAGAGGTATGCTCCCGCGATAAGTCGATGATTACTAGTCCCATATTGTGATAGGTGGTAAGTCATATCGGACGCAAATCCAATCGGAGGCTAATTAAACCAGTGATTCTCAACCACTGTGCCGCGGCACTTTTATGTGCCGCTAAATTTTAAAAGTGTGTCGCCAAATTTTGCAAATCGTTAAATATGTGCCGCAACAAAAATAGATTGAGAATCACTTACTAAACTAACCGGCCGTCTGTAGAAAACATTATAAGTAGGTACGATATGACTTTAAAACGAAGACTCTGCGAAGATTTCTTTTAGGCTATGTTACACACAAAAGATATTCATATTTTAAATGAAAATGTACCAATTGTTTTTTATTTAAAAATGAATATTTGGTAGTTTCACCATGCACCAACGATGAATAATCTAATGTTAGTTGTCGTACTCCTCCGAAACGGCTTGACCGATTTTTACCAAATTTTATATGCGTATTCAGTAGGTCTGAGAATGGGCCAACATTTATTTATCAAGCGCGGGCGGTACGAAGTTCGCCGGCACAGCTAGTATAATATATATCACAGGATGACATCTCATGTTTGGTGTCTTTGGTTAGTGTGTTATTCTTGTTACACAAATTTCGTCCAATGCTATAAGAAGCCAAGCGTGAGAGTTTCATACCAAATCCATCGTTTACAAACAATATGAAAAAAAAACAAATTTGGACACACAACTTTACATCAATTGATTAATTTGAAGTGGAACTAGATAACCCAAGAAAATATGTAGCGACTACTTGTTGCCGTTACCGCGGTCGAAATAAAGATAGCGACATCTACTGTTCGGGTCGAGGTACTCGTTTTATATACTTTTAAATATTTATTTTATGTTTTAATATTTATAGCGATAACATAAATAAGTATCTGAGAAAATTTCAACTGTTTAGCTATTACGATTCATGAGATACAGACAGACGGAGAGCGCAGTTTTTGTAATAAAGCTCTTTGGTTACGAATCTCTAAGAAGAAAAATCTAGATTCCCGATAGAACAGTTAGCAGAGAATCTAAATATCAGCCCGAGTAATGCCTACTTCCTCGTACCAACCTGCAGGTACTAGGCTGCATGGCGGAAAATGTCAAGGTTGAGACCGCTCACTTCCTCTGCGCAAAGTACTTGTTCACTTCTCACCTTAGATACATATTAGTATAGAAACCGCGCCGTAGTCCTTATGTTGCAAACATATGTAGAAATAAATGAAATATTAACATCTATGTATATAAAACAAAATTGTGTTAGTTACAACATTCAGAACTCAAGAACGGATCCAATTTTTATGATTTGCGTATTTTTGGATATATATTCATCTGGGATGTAATAATAACTGTTAATATTGACAACATGTCTATTATATTATATTATATCTACCTAAGCAAGCTGTATGGACACTATTCCGTTATTTCTGGTTGGCACACGAAATTCATCTATTTGTTTGTTTGCAAGTAAGGTCGATAATTTATAAGCTCTTACTAGCAAACACACACAATTCACACATATTTCTTCCTGAATCAATTGCATACATACTTTTATCCACACTACAATAAAATTAAAAAAAAAACTAAAAATCCTTGCTTGCCTTCCATACATACATACACATTTTTTTAATGTAAGTATATTCTGTGCCAGCTCTCGACGATTGTAAGCTCTAAACTATTCACCGTCTTCGCGTCGATACGCTAATAAATATTATAAAGTTTATTATTCCGTAAAAAATGTTACAAAAGTCCAAACATCCAGCCCCATTGAGTGCAAATAGATTCTATTAATGAATTAAAATAAATTTACACAGCTTGTTTGTGTAAAAGTTATTTAAAACTTTTGACGTCACTGATTACGTAACTGTTTAAACAGCTGATTGTTCGCAGGCGTTAAATGCGAGCCTGTATTAAAAGAAATACCTCACACGTTTTTCGAAATTCTAAATCGTAGGTTACAATGTTTTAGAGTCACAGTGGCTTTGTGGTATTTACCTATGCGCTTCGGCCATCCATTTCGATAGTCCAGGTTCGAACCTTGTCATGTACAAATGAGTCTACTCTTACTGCGAAGGTATACATAATGAAGAAACCCAGATTCTATGAATGCATACCTACACTAGAACCGACCTAAACTAGGATTGGGCCCAGTTTCGTTTCTGGCTTGCAGAGGTCAGATGCCTCAGATGGTAGGCTTTGTGTAAAAAATTGACGGCCTTTTCGGATCTCCTAGATTAGGTTACCGACCTCGAAATCATCTGATCTTATCTTAATGGGATAGACGAAGAAGAGATAGGTACTTACAATGTTTCCAAATTGAATATTGTTACGTAGGGTCCTTGATTATTGGTATCATTATTAAAATTGCCAATAAAATAAAACAAATCATCTCTATGGTCGACCTTATCGGTGTCCCACTTAGTGTTTTATTCCCGGGTTTTATTCCCGGGTAGGGCAATTTGTTTCATGAGATTTTTCAGATTATCTGAAACGTAACGTTGCCTGAGATTTGATTTATGTCCGATATGGCGACTTGCCACCTGTCACATCAAGGGACTTAATATCGTCGGCTAATCGTGGGTGCACAAGTATGTAACTCTGCCTACCATTTCGGGGATATAGTCGTAGCGATATTTTTTATAACACTTATAATACGTTCGTTTCGAACCTTACAAAGAAGCGATTAACTTATTTACTAAAGAGGCCTTCTAGCCCCGTGCTTGGCAAAATAACATTATAGCTGGCATTTATTAAATAAACCAGCTTACTGCTCGCGACTTTACCCTCGGTTTTACCTATTTACGGTTTTTTATACCTCTTCCTTCTCCTTCGGGAACATGGGAGTGACAATATATTATTTTACTTTTAAAGTAAACACAATTGAGAATTGGGCGAGTGTTTTGTGAATTATCACCATGCGATTTCCAAATCATGGGTGACAAATATTCAACCACTCTAATGGCATGCGATACTTTGACAC
This sequence comes from Lasaia peninsularis, assembly GCA_018236625.1. Lineage (NCBI taxonomy): Eukaryota > Metazoa > Arthropoda > Insecta > Lepidoptera > Riodinidae > Lasaia > Lasaia peninsularis. The sequence goes on along the minus strand of DVZL01008952.1, from coordinate 2,605 downwards.
CTGATAAATATAACACGTATGTGATATTCCAGAATGTATGCAGTTTTACTACAACAGACAAGTTCTGTGACAAATACCTCCAAATGTATAAAAATTCATTATAGACAAAAATCATTATAGACAAGTTTGATGATTGTGTGAAACAGTGTGTGTTCATTTAAAAGCATCTCTTCTTCAATTTAGCTTTATCCCGTTTCTATACCAAATAATATCAGGGTCGACTACCTAATCTAGGGGATATCGACATAAGGGTGTCAGTTCTTACACAGCACGACTGACCTCCACAACCCTGAAGGAAAATAAGGGCTACTACTAGATTTGAATAATTGTGTATGATATATATCATATGTACAGTGGCGTAACTACAAGGTGGCAAGTCGGCAAAATGCAGAAGGGCCCCGGTTGGTTAACGATATGATTATTATCAAACTGCTTTTTTGTTTTTCAAATAATTTTGACTTTACTTTTAATTTTAAGCGAATTATTTGAAAATCAAGTACATAAGTATAATTATAAAGTTTGTATGTGCCTACTTAACTTAGTGATTTATTATTGTACTCTTATAAGTAATAGTAATTAAAAAGTATTATAAAATAAAAAAATATATTATTGTTGGTTCAGCCTTTTTATATTGGATATAGGGGGGATCCGATGAATTTGACACGGGCCTCAGACGGTATAGTTACGCCACTTTCAGCAAAAATCTTTATTCTAATGTACGCCTGTCATTTGTACGTGTATACGGGTCGCCTGTAAAATATTGTTCTAATAGCAAAACAATGAAACAAACTTAAGGAAAAATCTAACGCTTTATCTGAGTTGGATAATATCGGCTACAAGTAAATACCGAATCTATATAATAGTAGGTAAGTATTAAGTAATTTCCGTAGTATTTCCCTGCACGATAAAAGATTGTCAAGGTTAATGATTAATTACAACAACGTCAAGTTCTCTTAATGGCGCGGAAACTGTTTTATATTTTTGTTCCTGACAAATAGTTACATTCCGGATATTATAGATATTTTGTATGATTAGTAACGTAATATTATATTAAAATAAGCCTTAAAGATTGCTGGAGCAACTATTTGTGTATTTTTTGGTGCGCAATAAAGAGTTAATCTTTTTTTTGCGCCTTGTAGGCCAAGTGGCTATCGTACACGCCCAACCGCATCGACTAACCACGAGGCTCGGGTTAGATTCCCGACGGGGACTGATATTTGTGTGATGAACATAGATGTTTGTATTTCCGGATCTAGGTGTTTATTAAATTTATTTTTGAATCTATTTAAGTATTTCTATGTATTAGTAGCGTTGTCTAACACCCATTACACAAGCATATATTTTTATTACTTTGGGGTTATATCGATTTGTGTCATTTGTCCAGTAATATTTTTTTTATGTAATTGGAAGGCAAACAAGCTAAACTAAAACTTAAAGTTTAATGGCGGAAATAATTTTATAAAATAATTTTTATTAAATTAAACGCTTCTGTTGGGTAGTCTAATAAACTTAGTTATGCGAGAAAATTGAGATTCCAGTCTTCGGTTGGCAACGCCTATACTCAGTGTTGCGAAAGTGTATATGTCTGCATGTTCCTTTTTCACACGAAAACGGCTGAATTGATTTTAACGAATTTTAGCTTAGAAATAAATCAGCCCTTGAAGAAGTATATACAGTCATTTTTATTCCGATTTCTCAATGAATTCCCACAGGAAATATTAATTAAAACCTTAATGCCGCGGCAAAGATATAATAAATATAATGTGATAAAAAAATGAAACAGTTAAAACAATAAATTTAAAGTCTCAATGGTCTAGATTGTAACGTAATAAGGAGCATAGCAAAGTTCCTATAAAAAATAAAAAGAAGTCAGATGGTGTTTCGTAGGTATCGAAGGGCCGGCGTAACGACGACGCCAATGGAGCGCAGTTCCTGGACCTTTCTTGCTGGTACACTGATTGGAGATTAACAAAACTATGGAATATATTTATAATAAAAAAAATCTACAATTATTTTTATTAAAATATTAGTATGTGGCTGGAGGTACCCGGGGAAACCAACGTTGACATTTCACGAAAAATAGCTCATGTGTGTTGTCCAAGGGTGGTGTCGAGAGTCTGCGAAAATGGCGTATTTGTATAAAGAGAGTCATGAACGTGCAGGAGGTTAGGCAAGTATGTAATGATCGTGACACTTGGAACATGATATTCTCTGCCTACCCCGCAATGGACCTGGCGCGAAAATATTTATGAATATATATAAGCAAATAAAAAACGTTAACAACACTCGAGTGAAGCTGCGGGATCATGCAAATAGAAGATATTTATATTATAGTGACATAAAAGAAAAGAAAGAAAATGAATATTATTTAATCTATCATCGTCTTAAGTTAGAATTTGAAACAGTAAACTGTCAGTAATGATCTTTAATAGAGAGACACAATCATTTAGATTATGATTTACCAGCTGAACCGGCAGACCTTGTTTTGCCATATTATCCTACACCCAACGGTATGAAATATAATTTATTTCTTTTTATGGGATAAGACAGCGAACAGGCACGCGGGTCTCCTGATAGTAAGAGACAACCGTGGCCTATAGACACC
>DVZL01008951.1:0-10011 GCA_018236625.1 Lasaia peninsularis | reverse complement strand
CAGAGATTAGCGCGTTCAAACAAACAAACAAACTCTTCCGCTTCATAATATTAGTATAGATTTATAACTTTTAAATGAACAATTTTTATCTAACTTAACTCATAAAGAATATCGACACAAACTGTGTTCTTACATCAATAAATTTTCCCTGAGTTGGTCCGGATCTTCTGTGTAGACCATCTACCTCCCTACCAGGCAGCTCGTAAGAGGATAGTATTGATTAGCTGGGTCCCTTCCAACAAGACCATTGGTGGTAGAGTGCCGTGCAACAAATCAACTCAATCAACTTTTTGAAAGTTATCGAAAATTGATTATTATATGAAAAATGCTCGGTCACGTTTAAAACGTTGAACAGTTAATTTGTATGTAAAACTTATTGCAGTGAAGGGGTAACTTTGTCACGTTTTAAATTAGCATCTACCTATTATGCGATTTTTGAAGCGAATAAATCCTAAGCGCGTTGTTTCAAATCAACGCTTTACTGCTTGAGAATCTTAATCAGCGGTTAAGCAACATTAAGTGGGGGTTGGAGATGGATAGATTGCAGTTGGTTTTGGCGTATTGGTTCGGAACCCCTGCGAAGATTAGATTTGCCTTCCTACCAGGTAGTTTGAAAGGGGCGAGCATTATTTCTTCCTGCAGCCATAATGAAGGTATTGTCTTCCAATGGGGAAGGTAGACTTGCATATTATCATTATCTCGGCTACAGCATAGTGATGCTATAACATTTACGGAGTCAAATGCCACGTTTATCTTTTATTATCAGATTCCATGTGCTTGTTCGTTGTTTCATCGCAAAAAAATAGGCACTGTTTTTTATAGAAGAGGCAAACCGGCGAGCGAAACGACTGATGGAAAGTGGTCGCCGTCCACATCCACCAGAAGTATCATAGATGCTGAATGATGACGAAACTAGACCGCTACATCGGACGACGGTGTCCGTTAGACGGTGGTAATGACAAAAACCTACGTTTGACAGGCTTCTTGGAAAGCAGTTAGCTGGTATTACTCTATGAGCGTGAAATAAACACGAAGAGAGAAAGAAAATTTATAGGACTGGCTAATTTGGCGAACTTCGTAGTACATGGCATGCATAGAAAAAAATGTGTGCAAATAAAATATCTGCACCAAAAGAGCAAATATGGAACCCGATTACCAAGACTCCACTATCTGTTTACCACCGACCTCTATTTCATGAACCGTGATAGGTGGAAAGTTCAAATTTTCACAGATGATATATTTCAGTTTCCACTATAAAAACAAACTAATATTAAAAGCCCCTATACATGGTGTAGCGTAAATAGTGGTCCACTGTTAAGGGTTTGATGTCTCTGGTTGGTACTTAAAACATACTATAATTTAAAAAAAAATGACTTTTATAAAATTTACATCTTTTATTTTAAACTTAGCCATAATTTCATCAAAACATATTATTTTTAATTTATGTTTTTTGTTTTTTCATGCATACACCAACCAGAGGTATCAAATTCTTAACGGTGGACTACTATTTACGCCACACCCTGTAAAAAACGTCTCCGACTCCATATGCCGATTTTTTTAAATATCTTTAATGAACGGAACTTAGCATATCTTTCATAGATATGTGTGGAGAAATAATATATGTTCTAAATAACATTTCTTTCGTCATTTTCTTTTACAATAGTCATTTTGTAAGAAAGAAACTTATATGGAAATTGTGAGATTAAATGTATTGATAATAATTTATGTGTTCAGTCTATCTCTCATCTAGTACGGAAGATTGATTCAGGATCGTAGCAACCAATTTGCGTTAAGTCTTGGCTCTTTATTGTGTCTATAAATTACTGAAAGTGAATAACAAACTTATTAGCTCGGTTTAGAAGTTAGCGTTTTGGAATTTACTACTGGTAGACCGGGTTTGAACTTCACCATACATTAAGTTTTTTTAACATAAATAAATTTTGTGTGAAAACAAATAAAAATAAATTTAAGACTAAAAAGTAAAATCAATCCCTACCCGGGTGGGTTGCTGTACAGCACTCTACCAGCAGAGGTCATGTTGGAATGACCCAGGACTTTGTAATATTTTATTGTTGACTTCAACTTGTACCTTTGATATTGCAGCGTTTACATGTGACATTTATATTTACTTATTTTTTTCTTGGACATTGTGAACTAGGCCTTAAGTTTTGACATTCAAAAAATGTATAATATGTATACTTATTTTGAATAAATAAAATGAGAAATGAGAAATATAACATTTATACAACACAAAACATTCATCATCTTCATTAAAAGTGCGGAAGATGCGAGAAAAAGTGAAAGTGGTTGTTTTAATTGTAATAAAATTATTAAGTAGGTACCTAAAGTTTTATGTGTAAATGTACCATGAAACACAGTTCCGAAAATAGAATATATAAGTACTAATACTATCCTAACAATACAGATTAATGCGAATAATTTCTAAAACTTATTTAATGACATTTTTAGATTTAATACTTCTTTTAATTCGTTTGCTTTGGTATTTTGCTATTCGGTAGGAATGTTGAAATGAAATTAATAACGAAGTTTTATTTTTAGCTTAACTTCTAACTAAGAACTAAGGGGGGAACTAAGGCAGTGAGAGAATCATGAGATAAGACATCATAGTGAATAAGGGCATAAGTAGAGTCACATAGTTTGTGTATGAACGCGGGAAGACAGAGTTGCAAAGAAATATGACATCAAATACTTCATACAACAAATACATACTTCATAAACATAATACGTGAACGGCGAGCACTGACATTACTGTCAATATGGTTAATGCGTTAATAGACTCCACCACCTAGTACACTTGACTGATTGCAATAGTTAAATAATACGAGTATTTTAATTACAATTAATAGATATTCAAACATTTCAAAATGTAAGTAAGTGAGCAGAAACAGTGTATAATATGTAGAACAAAAAGCGCTAGCGCTGGTCTAAATCCAGTTCACAATTGATTTGAAATTCGGTAAAAAATATGCATTATATTAATATTATTATATATATACTTCATAATAACATAATATTACCTAATACGTGAAGCAAAAACTTTAGACCCTTTTTTACGAAAAAATTGCGCGGACGGAGAAGTACGAAATTTGGCCCACTTATAGTAGTAGATTATGTGTAGGAGAATATTTTTCAATAATAATGCATATGCATTAAATCAATATAAAAACATTACACACGATACCATGCATTTGACACACGCATACATACTTTATTGTCAAATTGTTATTTTATATTTTTTTAAATAACGACTGAATATAAAAAGTTTTTACAAAAAAAATGTTTTATATCGTTAATTGAGTTATCGCAAAATAATTTATAATTTAAATTTATTAAGGCCAACTTTTTACCACCCGACGACCAATAATAAAAAAAATTCACTCCCACGTTTGATATTTCGAGTTAAGGATCTAAAGTTAGTCCCGAGTTCTTCAGCTATCAAGTTTTCGCCATAACACATATAGCGGTAAATCTATACAAATAAATAAAATTAAAGTGTTTGTATGCAATATTATAATAACCGCTTTTTCCTAAATGCATATATTATGTATATTTACAAGGTACGTATACCAAAACAACTTTTTTAGAATTTTTGTCTGTCTGTACCCACTAATCTCTGAAACGGCTGGACCGATCTTTCACTGGCAAACAACTAATGTAATAAGGAACGGCTTAGGCTACTTTTATTTTAGAAATCTATACAAATAAATAAAATTGGAGTGTCTGTATGTAATATTATATTAACCGCTTTTTACTAAATGCATTTATTTATTTACAAGGTATGTGTGCCTTGCCAAAACAATATTTTTTTAGAATGTTTGTTAATCTCTGGAATGATTTTGACCGGACTTTCACTGGCAGACATAGCTGTAACGTAACGTAGTAAGGAACGGCTTAGGCTACTTTTATTTTAGAAATGTATAAAATAAATCAATTAAATAAAAACGCGGACGAAGTCACAGGCACATATAGTACAATATTTAATACCCATTAGTAAGAAAGTACGGATAAAGTTGTTACGGTGGAACGGTCCATTAGACCTCACCATCTCCGTGATAGATAAGTGCAACGGTAAATCAAACTCCTGGGCCGTTGTTCGTATCGCAAAAACCAGCTCACTGCATAACAAGGGGAAATCTTGTCTGTTAGGCATTGATACGTCCGTCCCGCCTAGGGAAGAAATATCGATATATATCGTATCGATATTTTTCAAATATATCGATAAATATTGACTAAAAAATATCGATATCTTGATATATCGATATTATCTGCGAAATAAGCGATTACCTATAAACATTTTCAAAATATTAGAAACTTTAGAGTAAATACTGGTAAATATTGCTTGCCTGTTACTAGCTGGCTGATATCAGTTTTATTATTCAAGCAATGAAACTAAACCCATACAGCCTGTTGCCATCTTACACTTTTTATAAATTTATTTAGTTGGATTGGTCAAATACATGATGTGACGTTTGCAAAATGTATCGATTTAGATACGAATTTGTATCTGAAAATAAATATTGAAAGTCGATATATCGCGGGAAAAAATATCGCTGATTTTTATCGATTTTTTCTGAAAAAAAAGCCTAGCTCCACCGGTCTGGGCGGGATCTGATGAGCCAGACTTACTCGTTTGCTAAAATCTGTCAATTTCTCAGGTAGGTAATGTTTCCAACTAAGGAAATGTAAGGCTGCTTGATATTTATATCGTTGGAGGTTTTGTAGGTATTAAGTAGCTAATCATTACATGTTATAAAACAAAGTCACCTTTTTTGTTTGACGGATTTTGATGCGGTTTTTTAATAGATAGAGTCATTCCAGAGGAAGGTTTTTACGTACATAACATGTATAGTAGGTATAGCCGTGCGAAGCCGGGGCGCTAGTGTGTAATAAAATAGGAAAACCGTAGAAAGTGTCTGCTTGCTGAAGTTCATCTTATTAGTGCGATGTTTGTATAACAATAGTAATTTAAAATTTATAAAATCTTAAAGGCTTCACAATACTAAAATTCCAGATCAAAAATTAAAGATTTCGAACACGTGAGTCAAATTTATTTTTGAATTATACAAGTGTTTAGATGTACGTAATTTGTAAATCTATCTTGTAAACACATCTCGCTGTCCGTCCGTTTGCAACAAAGTCAATAAAATAATTAAAATGCTACAAAAATATGTAGTTCATAACAATAATAATAGTAGACTGCGTAATTATTTTTATATTGTTTATACTATTTATGAAAGGTAGCTTTAACATTTTAATGATTTCAAAAATAATTACATAAGGACGAAAATAACTATATTCAATCAATAATTCAGAAATATTTATTTTGTAGCAGGTTACTCGTCAACCAGAGATTGGGATGTCAAACATTTTATCAAGTTGAATGAAATAAAATGAGATGAAATGAAATTTATTTATTTGCAGAATATGTGTGTTAAAAAATGCTAAAAAATAAAAGTTTTTTATTATACCAACATATTCTACCCCAATGTGATGTGCAAATATTTTAAAACATAATTTATTTCTGAAACAATTTGTTATATGGTAGTTATATTAAACAATATATTATATAGTAGTTATTTTATTATCTATAGAAAAACTATCCTTAAAATCTACCATTGTCTAGAATGGAAGACGACGATTGCAACATGGCAAAACAGATCAGACAAAGCAAGAGAGATGCCAAGCTTTTGGTGTCTTAAATACGCGGAGAAAAAGCAAAGTGCAGAGGTCAGTTATACGTAGACGTTATGTCTGAGCAAAACAATATAATATCCGTATCTGACATGAATATTTTAACAAATGACGATATCTGAACATAGCGACACTCTTATATCCTCCTCATTATGTTAATAGTGTTGCAAAACCTGTCCGAATATCTCATAACACCTGTCATACAGTTAGCTACAAAAAACATAACTATTTTAACTGTAAAACTAGGACGAAGCTCTCAATTAAAATATGATGTACTTATTTATTTATATTACCTCAGAAGTAATTACAATATACTTTTTTTTACAGGACAAATTATATAAATTGATCTAACACTAAAGTAAGCAAATTATATGCCTGTGTGGGCGTTAGACAACGATGCTAATACATAGAAATACTTAAATAGATACCAGGATAAAATTAATAAACGCCCAGACCCGTAAATATAAACATCTATGTCCCCGTCGGGAATCGAAACCCGAGTCTCGTGATTAGTCGATGCGGTTAGGCGTGTACGCTAGCCACTTGGCCAACAAAGCGGTCATATGAAAGGATTATTTGAAATAAAAATAAATACAATTTCGTAGTCTTAAGATACACGTTGCCTGTAAATACTTTCTGTGCACATCTTTGGGATATAACTTTGGCACCATTTACCTAAAATCGTCGTCTATTCGTACCCGGACGTACATATACCTCTGCCTACTGTAGCGACATCGTCGTACATGCAATCAACACGTAACCAGATAAGGCACACTATAAGATAAAGTTTAGAGATTAAGTTAAATAGCAAAACGCACGTCCTTTATTAGTATAAAAGCAACCGATATATGTAAAATAAATACTCTTAAAACCATTACGTGTTTCACTACATCTCTTTGCCGTACAATACGGCAAACCTACCTTTTCGGAGATTTGCGCGTGACGTTATTTTTTTACTACTATTACTAATTCCAAGATAAATAATAATGTTAAGTCTCGACTAAAATGGTCGGATTTTGTGACAACTCGCCAAGAATATTACAAAAATTTCAGTGCTCGCCCCTGTTATGTTCCGATGACGAGGTAAACATATCCTCACAAAAGTCTTAACACCCCAGTCTCCACAACACCACCTTTGGTAGACCTATTACGAAATCCTTCCATTGGTTCAGTTGAATTAAATTATATTGTTGACTGTACTTATTATATATACACATCTGTTAGATTATTATGATGTTGCCGTTTAGATCGATGCGTGTAACGCGTTATTCATTTCTTTTTACAAATCTTGGAAAAAATTGTTTGGAAATAATGAATTATGTTTTACAATAGGTGTGAAAATATTTGGCTGAATGGGGTAAGTTTTGTACGCCGAGTTCGTCTTCTTTACCCGACGTTGCAGTGAATAGGGAGGTTAATATATGTACCAGTCTGTGTATGCATGATTATTGTTGACTAGCACACAATAAATCAAATGTATAAGTCGATTTGATGAATTATAAGTCGGTCAACTTGTTTATTTCTTGCGAGCGTCACTGAAGAAAAAATATCGTGGCGCGTTCCCCTAAAGGTATTTAATATAAACCATCGATTAGCCGATGTTGAGACCTACCCAACACGTGACAGGTGGCAAGTCAGTTGCCACCGTTATATTTTTCAGGTAAACTTTTTTTTAATGGAATAAGGAAGCGAATTACACGGCTCTCCTGATGGTAAGAGACAACCGTGGCCTGTAGACACCATCGATGCTGTAAGCGCGTCACTGACCTGTTACTGGGGTGTTAGGTCTGGTGTACAAGTCTACCGGCTACCCTACCCTCCGGACCGGAACACGACATTGTCGATATGGCGATAGGAATAGGTAAGGCGGTGGATTCCAACCCGGGCGAGTTGCTGCACAGCACTCTACCACCAGTGGTCATGTTGGTAGTGACCTTGATAATCTATGCTCGCCTCTTACGAGCTGCCTGGTAAAAAGGCAGATGGTCTATTCTATACAAAAAACAATAAGTTATAAAAATAAGTCGTCCTACCCGGGAAACTAACCCGGGATCGTGCGTCAAAGTCGGACACCGAGTACAGTCTAACACAGAGACTATAGAGATTACGTAATGGCACTAATTTAACCATAAAATTAATCTTAAATTCAATTTCTCGTTGTATGAATTTTAATATATGTGCCGAGAATTATGTTGAGATTCTCATGGCAGTTATATTGGAGCGCCCAACGAAGTATATCAGTTAATACACAAAATCGCTTAAGACCTCTATAAGAAGAATAGAGTCCATACTTCATGAGTGAACACTTTTAATTGAATTCCAAAATTTATTTTCAAATTATGGACACCGTAATTTTTTTCATGGAATAAGACAGCAAACAAGCACACGTATTTCCTGATGGTAAGAGACAACCGCGGTTTTGGTTGTCTCTTACCATCACCATTGTGTGCTGATTAGTTTGAAACCTGGTAAAGGAACACAAATTTTTCAAATTTCAGCTCTGGTTGACAACGCACCGTAATACCTCGACTGTCTAAAAACTACGTTTGTTTCTGATTGCAACCAAAAATGTGCTTGAACATATAAAAAAATGAAAAAGCTGGTTTGCTTTGTAACTCCATAAATTTAAATTATTAAATATTACTGGACAAATTACAGAAATAGCTCTAACTCCAAAGTAAGCAAATTATGCTTGTGCTATGGATATTAGACAACGATACTAATAGATAGAAATACTTAAATTGATACCAGGATAAATTAAATAAACACCCAGACCCGGAAATACGAACATCTATGTTCATCACACACATATTTGTCCCCGTCGAGAATCGGACCCGAGCCTCGCGGTTAGTCGATGCGGTTAGGCGTGTACGGTAGCTACTCGGCCAACGAGGCGGTCAAAACCACTTTCACTTCCATGTATTGTTCGAATTACAATATGTCAAAGAACAATTAAACATATGAACCGCCATCGACAATAGTATTACCACAGTGGTATTACAGGAAGACTGCCACTAGTGAGTCAGTCACAATATAATTACGACTGGGAGTCGGCCGGCGGTCTAACTTCAAGACTAAATTCTAAATTTTCCCGTATCGGTCTGGGTCCTTAGTGTAGAATAGACCAACTACCTTCCTACGAGGCAGCTCGTAAGAGGCGAGCATAGGTTAACTGGGTGAATACTAACATGACCACTGATGGTAGAGTGCTATGCAGCAATTCGCCCGGATAGGGATCCACCGCTTTACCTATTCCTGCCATCAATGTCGTGTCATGTAATGACATTGTAGTAGGGTAGCCGGTAGAATTACACATACGGTCTAACAGCCCGACCACAAGGCAACGACATACCTACAACATTTATGGTGTCTTTAAGCCACGGTTGTCTCTTACCACCAGGAGACCCGTGTGACTGTTCGACTGTGACAAAAATGCTATTGACTTTCTGTGCACAAGAATAAAAAAATATAAAGACGTGTAGCGTGTTTGTTATATTTTTACTAATATAGGTATGTATCTTCTTAAAGTTTATGTAGGTATAATCATCATTTGCCTCTTTAAATTTATATGAATACGAGTAAATAGTAAAACAGTTGTCTCTTTATACTAAAAATAATGTGCAAGAAACTTTTAAAGAAAAATAACCTTTTTTTATTTGTGTCGTGTTTTATTTAATAACTAGCGACCCGTCCTGGCTTCGCAGGGGCTATACTATACATAAAATTATATACATAAAAACCTTCCTCTTGAATCACTCTATCTATTTAAGAAAACCACATCAAAATCCGTTGCGTAGTTTTTATGTTTTAAACATACATAAGTTTTAAGTACGTAAGTTTTAAGCGACTTTGTTTTATACAATGTAGTGATGTTTTTTTAACGTGGAAATGTTAACTGTCTGAAATCGAACCAGAGACGTTGTACTTTGGTAGAGTTGATAGACCGACGAGGCGACGAATACCGACTTATTCGAAAACAGGTTCCATTTAATAAAAAAAAACAAATTTAACATATATTTCGTACAAGAAATAATCATTATACAAGTTATTTGCACATTTTTAGGGTTTCTTATCAAAAGGAAATAACGGGACCCAATAAGAAATATGCATGTGTTTTTTTGTTATTTTTTAAACAATATTTCAAGTAACTATATAACTGAAAAAAAATATATAACACTTTCAAAATAGTGATATATAAGCTAAAAAGAAATTATTCAAAGTATCATCATTTTCGGATGATTTAAACACCGTCATTTTATCATGACGTCACCGTTCACCGGGAAGTGAGAACAATAGTTC
>DVZL01008950.1:0-10012 GCA_018236625.1 Lasaia peninsularis | reverse complement strand
ACTAAAATGAAATTCTAAAAAAAAGTAGCTTAAGCCGTTCCTCATTACATTAGCTGTCTGCCAGGAAAAGTCCCGTCAAAATCGGTCCGGCCGTTTCAGAGTTTAGCGGGTACAAACAGATAGACAAACAGACAGATGGACAGACAGAGAGACAAAAATCTAAAAAATGCTATTTAAGTATATGTACCTCATAAACATACAGATGAATTTAGTAAAAAGCGATTATTTTAATATTACATACAGACACTCGAATTTTATTTATATTTTAAAAATTCACATAGGAAATTTAATATTTTAAAGCAAAATCATATATAGATAAAAACTTAAAATGTAACATCTATTTATATTTACTCAGTACATAACAGCTTGCTTGGTCTATGGTTGATAAAGATTTTGCGAATCCCTTTGTGCAGTAAACCGATACATAGGAGCATTTGAGGCGAGCCACTATAGACTAAAAAGCATCGAGAAAGCTATATATAGTTTATTGGCGAATCTCGCTTCAACGTTAAGACGTTATATATCGCCGTGTCTATTAGAATCTATTATCTCTGGTGCCTGGCTCACTTGTCCCATATAGACCGAGATCCGACTGCAGAATTGTGTAGTTATCAAGTACACGCTAAAAACCATATTTTTACTTATATTACAGATAAGGAGAATATATATCTACCAGGTTGCCAATCAAAATGTGGCCGGTAGTATTTTTGATTAAATTATTGTCAATTTATTTGGTGGAAGAAAAATAATTTACCAGGTTTTAAATAAAATATCGTTCATTTTACTGCTATAGGTATAAAGACTTGATATAAAGAAAAGAAAAATCGTAGCTGCCATTGCGCACTTGGCCACATCTCTTCGCAGCCAGGTATAAACAAGTATTATTTCGATATATTTATGCCGCCATAACGTATGTTGATCTTTTATATTACAAAACAAAGATATTTTTTTCTTATTATAATGATTTTTTTATAGTATAAGACAGCAAACAGGCACACGGGTCTCCTGATGGTAAGACCGTAGCCTATAGACACCATAAATGTTGTAGGTACGCCGCTGCCCTGTGGTCGGACTGTTAGACCTTATGTGCAAGTTTACCGGCTACCCTACCCTCCGGACCGGAACAGGACAATGTCATTATGGCGACAGGAATAGATAAGGCGGTCAATCCCTACCCGGATTACCTAATGTACAGCACTCTACCACCAGTGGTCATGTTGGTAGTGACCCAGTAACCTATGCTCGCCTATTACGAGCTGATATATAAAATTTGATATACGGTTGCCTAATTAAATCTAGCCGCAAGTAAGGGTTACTGGCTGTAAAATACTGTCGGCTACATTTTGATTGGCAACGTGGTTGATATAGATTTTCCTAAACTTAAATATAAGTAAAAATCTGTTTTATAGCGTGTACTCGATAACTACACAATTTTGCAGTCGGATCTTAGACTAATATAAGATACTTGATGATTAGAAGCTAACACTACAATATCGCTACAATATGTATCCATTGAAATTCACTTAATTTATGTTTCGATATTTCCGGAATTAATGCTTGTGATTTAATGTGCTTTATTGGAATACAGAGACTATAATCAATGTATACTTAACCTATACAAATAAATAAAATTGGTGTGTCTGTATGTAATATTGAAATAACCGCTATTTACTAAGTGCATATGTATATTTACATGGTACATATACCATAACAACATTTTTTAAGAATTTGTGTCTGTCTGTCTATCTGTTTGTCTGTCTGTTTGTACATGCTAATCTCTGAAATGACTGGACCGATTTTGACGCAACTTTCACTGACGGACAACTTATGTCATATAGAACGACTTGGGCTACATTTATTTTAGAAATTTATAAAATAAAAGAATTAAATAAAAATGCGGATGAAGTCGCGCCGGGCACAGCTAGCAATAAATGAATAAATATCGTCACGCCCATATTCTCGAAAGGATAGGCAGAGCCACAATCATCCAGGATTAGCCGACGATATTAGGTCCCACACTGTGACAGATGGCAAATCCTTCAAGTATATGGCGGGGTTCGAACCTCCACTACCGAAATGAAAACCCGGAACGCGTACACCCTAGGCTTCATCTACATAATATGTATACTTTATCTATATATAAAAATGAGATAACCAATAGAAATGGGGATTCCATTTCTCTTGGTAATGCAATCACCCGTGAACGGTTGACCCGATTTCGCTTTTTTGTATGTTTATTATTGTCAGGAGAGAAAAAAAGGAAAATTGCGCGGAAAATTGGAAATATTTAAAAGTTTTGGCGGAAACGAGAGAAGAATTTGACGCAGTTCTTTTGCAATTATTGAATTTCGTGTAAATATTGAGTAAAATTAGTCAATTGTATAATTTTGGTCTAATACTAATTTTTTCCACAAAAACTTATTAGTTGTCGAGGTCAGGCGGTACAAAGTTCCCCGGGTCAGCTATTATTTGATAAATCGATTTTTTTATGAGAATGAATTGTCAGATTGGAAGATGATCTATTAGTAAGGTGTTCAGACCAACACGAGGACTATAATACGAGATATGTTTAGCTTTTAATACATACTTATCAGAACGACTGTACCGAACCGAACAACTTTCCAACATTGCTTACATCGAGGCGCGAATTGTACTCGTTAAACATTTTATTGAAAGCACTACGTTATAGCTAGGATGACTATTATAACTCTTCTAAACGGGACAGTTAATTTTTTTTAAATAAATATGATCCACCCCATCTATCCACAAGGGTAAGCAGAGGAATATAATAATGCAATCATTATTAGCCAACGATACTAGGTCCCATGATGTGAAAACTAGCAAGTCCGTCGCCATATCGAGCTTATATCTTGCTTTTCCTCGTGAAATTTCTTCCACCGTAAGAGCACTCACAAAATGTACTCTCATTAAGACATGGCGAGTTTCGAACCTGGATTACCGATCCTTTAAAACTAATTAACGCATACTACACTATCAAAAAGAAGCTTATGCAGCATCGTATATAGAATGTATGCAAATGTTGCGAGCTCCTTTCGAACAAAAACATTGTATTCAATTAATCGTTATCACTATAAAGAACGTCAGTACGATCATTCGGCATGTGATATAGTTAGTCAAAAAGTTACTTGTGCAAAACGTTTAATTTCCCAGCAACAGGTTGGCAACATACTATTATTATATTTTGTGTCAATAGGCAACGTATATTTCTATCTCAAAAAAAACCTCTGCTTATTTACCTTTTTGTATTATAAAAAAAAAGTACATTATAAAATGTACTGTTTTTCTCTCACTCACTTATTTACATTGACATGAATATCGTATGTTGATGTTATAACTGTAATGAAATAAATTATTGTAATAAAATAAATAAATACCATTTCGACCTCAAATCAAGAATTAAATACCAAAAGTTGGTGGACAGTCCTGTTAAGAACGAAATGTATGGTTAACTGAATATACTTATAGCGTCTGTAGCTGCATGGAATACTCGAAGGATATAACTTGAATACTACAAATGTACTTAAATCTTTTCATAAACTTTATTAAATGTCTCTTATGTTATACGAGTAGATATTTGGGTACGTCTTTTATTTATTTTTATCATTTTTATTCTTCTACCATGATAGGTCTTCAAGGCATACTCCGGGCCGGATTTAGGGGGAATCTAACGCATGGCTAAAAAGCGGCAAATACTATATTGACAAGAGTGGCAAAAAAGCTAGGTCGGGCCCTGGAATCACCTAACCTCTTTTGATGTTTTGCTTTTAAAAAGATCCTATGATTTTGCCCTGGCCACTTGTGATAGACTGCTCTGCAGAAACCTTATCCACGCCTTAACAACTCCTGGAGCCCCATAATGACATAATCGTGTTCCTGTCCGGAGAATAGAGTATTCGGCAGACGTGCACATACAGTTTATAGGCCACGGATGTCTTGTATCGCCAGTAAAACCCGTGTGCTTGTTAAATTACCTAAATATTTTTACAACTATCTGGTTTGCATCGCCCCACGGCTGATCAGTGGAGTTAGTTACACCATCCAACAAAAATATAATATACTAATAATATTATAAACGCGAAAGTTTGTAAGTATAGATGGATATATGTATTTATATATGTATGAATGTTTGTTACTCTTTTAAGAAAAAACTAATCGACGCATTTGGATGAAACCTTACAGTCAGATAATTTATTCAATGACATGAGAATAACACATAGGCTATTTTTTAACCGACAACATTGAGAAAATTTGCGCTGTGGTAATTTTAGTTAAACCCGCAGAAAACTATTAAAAGCATATAATTTCTCAAAGTATGTTAGAATTGGAAAGTGTGAAGATCGCTTCTGTGGTGTAACGGTATGGCTGTCGCGTGTTAAGACCGTTAGCCACGTAGGGTCTCGGGTTCAATTCCCAGGCCGTGCAACTTTTCTTAAACGTTTTTCAGATTTTTCTGAGTAGGTAAGCATTAAATTGCCCGGGATCGAAATGTAACCGAAGTGGCGATAGGCTTGCCACCTATCACATCGGGGCCCCAGTACCTTGGCTCATCGTGGATGTTCTAGTATATCTACTGGACTTACGAGTCGTAGATATACTAGTACATCTCTGCCTACTCCTTCGGGGATAATAGGCGTGAAGGTGAAGATACAATTAATTTAAAATTAATTTTATAATCGTAGCTCTGGCATTTATTAAATAATAATTTAATAAAGTAGATTCTAAGTACTGGCGCTACTGAAAGTGTCTCGTTGCCGAGAAAACGTCTTCTTACTGAACTTTAAACGACTTGTGAAAATTTAAGCTTTATTCTACAACGATTATAGAACACGAGTACCTACTGTTCCATTTAGGAAAGTTTGACATTCATGTCTGTAGACAGATGTCTGCTGACATCTTTTTATGCGTGGTTATGACCATGATACACACGTCATAGGCATCCCCTCCTTCCTGTATGTGTTCTTACATACAACACCTTAAAATACCTTTAAATTGTATACAACATCGAAGGTCTGGCTACTAATGGATCCCGGTCTAGAATTAAAAAAGATCACTTTTGTTAATTTAAATAACTACGTGAATAAAAAGTTGATAAGTATTACGAGTCGGTTCACGTCACTTTTAGAAAGGAAATTTTCTTCATTTATAATTACTGTCGGCCAATTAATATTTAATCTATTAGGAAACAATTTCGTTAAGAAAATCTTGACTTAATGACAGGTTAAATGATAATTGACGTCTTTTCGAATGGCTGTCAAACTGTCACATTAAATGACGTTTAATGACACTTTAAATAATGCTTATTATACGTCAATTTAGTTGATAAGTATTCAAGTACATTTTTACTAAAGTTCGAGCCATAAAATGCGTGTAAGCATACAATTTAGTAACAAGTTGTAAGTTAATAATTTCGTTAACCTAACTATGTAGAGCGGGACTTAATTAGCTTTGCTTCTTGTCAACTAAGTCGGTGTTAATCAGGCATACCTAATAGTTCCTTTAAGTTGCTGTTCTCCTTTTTTCTGTCTGTGAGTCACCAGGCTTCTCGGTTTTTTATGATAATGGTAATGGAAAATGGTAATGGTCTCCTAATGGTAAGAGACAATTGTGGCCTATAGACACCATAGGTGTTGTAGGTGCACCACTGGCCTGTGATCGGGCTGTTAGACCTAATGTGCAAGTCTACCGGCTACCCTACCCTCAGGACCGGAACATGACAATGCCATAATGGTGGCAGGAATAGGTAAGGCAGTGGATCCCTATCCGGGTGTGTTCCTGCATATCACTGCCCGGGTCGAGATCTACTAACCGTGGCAGCTAGAAAGACGCTATAAGGCATCAACAAAAAATCACATACGCATGTGATTTTTAAGGCATTTAATTTGCCAATGGACTCACTACTGGAGATGCTGAAGACCGAGCGAAGTGGAGAAGTAAAAGTAGGAAAGCGGACCACGGGTTTCCACGTTCTAATGTTAGGAATAACCGGGAATGACGCTCTGATGATGATGATAATTTAAACAGACAATACTTATACGGAAACCGGCTTGCACTTGACTGGTTTTTCTTAGCTAAAATCACACTGAAAGGCACAATACCGTTTGTTAGATAATAAATTCAGAAATACATCGTCATTTGGAGAGTATATTCAAACTCGAATCTCTCTGCGCTCGTTGAAATAATAATGACATCGTTATCCAGAAGATTTCTTAAAAAAACGGAAGCTACATGATAAAAAACATCCAGCCTCGATAGAAACCTGTTGAACTCAACAATCAATGGTTATTGAGTTGCAAATCGGACGTCGGTATAAGAATCCATACAAATTAAACAATGGCTAAGCTATTGCAACCCGTCTACGGAAGTTATAGTAGGGAAGCCCAAGAAGGGATTTAGAAATTTTCTCAAGCGCGATAGGTTATATAGGAAATATCTATGTAATAGATTATCAGAGTGAAATGTCATCATATTAACGATTTCTATATGGACCTGTGCAGGGTAATCCGTTTTTTTTGCTTGAAAATATTCTCAATTACGACAAAATAAGCTACGATAGGTACATTTCATGTAATCTTATGATTTAAGCGTCGTAAGGGATAGAGAGGATCAAATTTTACCTTTGGGCTGGCTCTGCCAAATACCAACTTGCAGCCTTGGAATCAGCTGATAGGCGCGCTCGTAAGCTAATAAACGATGATGACTTATTTGACGCCAAACTGCTCAGCCTTGAACATCGTCGCAGAGTAGCTATTCTATCTGTATTTTATAGGATGCATTTCAGTTAGTGGACACAGGAGCTTCATAGCTTGATTCCGCCGGCCCCTTTTCATCACCGTAATACTAGACGAATGGAAACGTACCACCATACTTGGTAGATATTCCTCAAACTAGAACTAAGAGGTTCGCGTCATCTTTTATCTTGCGCACCGCTAATGATTGGAACTGTCTGCCCAAAGCAGTGTTTCCAGAGAAATACAACTTAGCTGCCTTTAAATCAAGGGTGAATATGTTTGTTTTAGCCTAGTACTTTAACATCATTGACTGCAGCATCACTTTCCATCAGGTGAGCTGTGGGTCATTGTGCTTAGCTTTAGTATATGAAAAAAATAAATATTAAAAATAAAAACAGGTCCTAAATGTTATTTCCGTAATTGGTGATACATTAAGCAATATATGTGATGCTTAGCGTCTTGTAGCTTTTTGACACTCGTCTCACTAGCTCTTAAAATATAATAATAATCAACAAAATCAAATATCAAGCGTCCCCATAACGCTCGAGTGACTTCGTATTTAGCGTACCGGGTTCCCCTATCATAATTCTCTTTGTCAAGTGCTCAAGAGAAAATTGATTTACCAACTTGTTTCGTGTCGGGAGACATTATTTCAAAATAAACTTAGTGAGTGTTTTTTTAAATTTATTCCACTTATTTACTTAATTATTACAATCACTCATATTATACATTAATACCAAGGCCAGCGATATGAAATCAACGTTTTTAAATACGCGAACTAGCACTGCATTGATTTTGATAATAAATATAAATTAATATTACAGGACAAATTACACAAATTGATGTAACCTCAAAGTAAGCAAATTAAATGCTTGTTATGGGTGTAGACGACAACGATAATAATACATAGAAATACTTAAATAAATACAATATTTTTTTGTTTAATAAACACCCAGACCCGGAAATACAAACATCTATGTTCGTCACACAAATGCCTGTACCCGTCGGGAATCGAGCCCCAGCCTCGCATTTCATCGAATACCCGATGAAATGAACTATAGTACGTATAGTAGTAAAAATAGCAGTTTCGTTTTTCCTTTGAAACTATTTCTACCAGTCGAATATTCTATGATTTTTTTTCATCATTTCGCTTTTGAATGTAATTTGGTTATCATACCCCATAACTGCGAGCAATACGAAGTTCGCCGGGACAGCTAGTCATTTATAATTAGAAAGTCAAGATCACAGTTGCAACTGCTGTGAACTTGATCTTTACCCAGATGAAACATTACATTCTTATTGCTAATGTACCATAAATAACTAATGATTGTAATTACTTCAGTACATTCTATAATACTACTTTAAAAAACCAAGTAGCATTCCTAAAAACTTCTGATGAAGATTATTAGTTTCATATAATGTTTTATAGATATAAATACACAGTTAATGTAATGTTAATGCCGTAAAAATATAAATTGGAACCATCATAAATAAATTGGTATTTCTCATTATATAACAAACAGAAATGGGA
The DNA here is from genome assembly GCA_018236625.1 of Lasaia peninsularis. Taxonomy (NCBI): domain Eukaryota; kingdom Metazoa; phylum Arthropoda; class Insecta; order Lepidoptera; family Riodinidae; genus Lasaia; species Lasaia peninsularis. Next base: position 1,732 of record DVZL01008950.1, on the reverse strand, counting down.
ACGAAACGTAGTTTAGGTGAAAATATATGTACATACACAGCACATTGTTATGTATATCATGAAATATATTTGTCAGAGAAACCTCCTAAATGGTGTAAACAATACCCTTTGTAAAATGACAACACACTTATCAGGCTTCCAAGCCTTTACTAACGTTCAAAACATACACATTTTTATTAAAACAGAATCATGTATAATCTACGTACCAGGCGTCACGTAAGTGACGGTTGATACCTGTTAATTGAAATTATCTAAGCTACTTTTAGATTTTGATAAAATATATTTGTCAATTAATAAGAAGCCGATAATTAGTGGGAGATTTTTTATAATATAATGAAAACTATTGGAAAAGTAAGATAATATAGTAAGAAATAAAAGGAAAAAAAATTATGCTCGAGCGGAGGTCGGGAAGTGGGAGGGGTTTTAAGGAAAAAAATTGGTTTATCTCTATTTCCGGCAAAAAATGTAGGTAAAGAAAAGATCTACAAGTTTTGTTTTCACATTTTTTTCGCATAACCTCAAAATTTATGTGAAAAATTCTAATGACGAAGATTTGATTTTTAAATATTATCTTTTACAAAACAAAATTAAAAAATTTCGTGGTAACCTAGCGTTTATGTGTCAAATACACTGTAATTTTTTGGAATAAAAAATGTAGTTTTTCAGCATATTATAATTCATTATCGTAACAAAGGCCCTAATTCATGCATCAAAATATCAGCTTTTTTAAAAAAGGCGGTTGGTTTTTTTTTTGTTTATTATATTTGATTTTTTATAATACATTCTCTTCGTATGCTAATAGGATTTATTCTACAATATATTTTTCCAATTTATAGCTTTGATTAATCACTCAGTAGTTTCTGTGTGAAATAGTAATAAAGACACAAACACACCACTCACAAACTATCGCATTTACAATATTAGTAAGATATTATAAACATTCAGTTCTTGCATATACCTATTCAAATGTATATGCAATTATAAGGGTAATCGAAGTTAAAAAAGGTCAAAAGCTATTTTTTGTTAAAATCGCTTAGTGAATTCCCGTGAACGAGTAACAAAACAAAAACGTGTTCAAAGCTGGGGGAACAGTAAAATTTAATATTAGGGTGGTTAAACTTCTAAGGTTTCGAGCCCACAACGTCGCGCGGACTTCTCTGTCTGAAGGTAGAGCGCCACAGGTTAAATTGTACTCTGCAAGCCACAGGTTGCCTCTGCAAGTTATTAACGATCACAGAATAACCCTTACGAAGCTTCCACACCACCTCCTTTTGCCACCCTTCCTTTATTGATGTGAGATTACTAGTTCCCTAACTGAAGTTCGTATTACACAAACTTTTATTTAAAAAGTTTGAGTAATAGGTTCTAATAGCTTTGTTAACATTTCTTTAAGATTCTATCAACATTGTTTTATGGAGTTAGTTTAGATTTTAAGCTCGCTAGCTGATCGATAACATGTTGCATACTGATTAAATATATTTGTCTGTTATATCTGATATAATTTTTAGTTAATCTACATATATTACGTGAAATTGACGAAATACACTAAGACGATGAAATAAAAATGGATACAGCAATCATCAGAAATAGTCAGAGGCTTAAAAAATTAAAATTATTTAATATAAGAAATAATAATTTATTTTGTATGTATTTAAATCGCCTCTGTGGTGTAACGGTACAGGTGTCGCCTGTTAAGACCGTTAGCGACGTGGGGTCCCGGGTTCAATTCCCG
>DVZL01008949.1:0-10012 GCA_018236625.1 Lasaia peninsularis | reverse complement strand
CAGTCGGCTACTACAAAAATAATTACAAGTCATATGTGGACTTTGCACGTGTTTCTCATTTAAAATATAAAAATGTGGAAGTTTCACCAAGCGTCAACAATTAATAATATAAAAACAATACGTAACTATCGCTAACTTACTCTAAGCTGACAAACCTTTCTTTCCGTTTTACTTGAACCAGGCCTTATTTGAGCCAACTAGATGCTTCATGCTAGAGACATTTCTTCGTGAGGAGTGTAATCTCCAAATAATACTTATATGACAAACTCAATTTTTTTTATAAAGCGATATTATGTTTGTCTTTTCCCATAATGTCTAAAAGGCAAAGTTGCCCATATACCCTCAAGAAAATACATTTTAATCACCTCATGCTCCTAAATAAATAAGCAGAACAAATAAATAACAAACCATGTTCATATATTATTTTCAATATATAAATGACGGGTTGAAATATTGGTTTGTAATATTATACGTTAAAAGGCTTTTTCGCCGCTGGCAACACTGATTAATCCTTTGATGTGGATATATTTTGCAATCATCCGACCGAACTCTATTGGTTTGGTATAATTTTTGTAATCGGAAAATGATAATTTTTGTTTTCTTTTAATTATAATATTTAAATACGATTAAGATTGGAATTTCGAATTGTTTATTTTTCTTAAACATTTAATTTGACAGCTTATTAGTTTCCCGCCAAAAACAGTTATTTTTTTGTTTTTTATGTCTACTGTGATACAGATAAATAATGATAGTAATACACTGGTGATAAAATAAACACGTTATAACTGATTCTCTTCTTGACGTAAATAAAACAAATATTAGTTGGCATACATTTCTGTATTTCCAGATCTAAGTTTCTGTTACTTTTATTTTGATGTAAAATATAATCTTTATTTCTAATTTTTATATTACTCACTAACTAGCTGACCATGCGAACTTCGTATAGATTGGCATTGACAGCTAATAAGTTTGTGTGGGAAAAACTAAAGCATTTTTTTCATATTCAAATTTTCCTAGTATTTTTTTCATAATAACCTTCCTCAGATGCAGCAAAAAGAAATCAATCAAATCGGATCTGCCATTCTCGACTTTTGTGCTTAGCAACACAGTGAGCCATTCATTTTAATTTGTATAGGTTGTACGTTCGTGTTGGAAATTTAGTGTTTCAACGTTATCCGCTGGTTCTTTAAAACCAATCAGATTATTCATTATAAGAAACTCAAGTTCACAGTGACCGGTTGAAGTAATTCTTTCAAACGAAGCGTTTGTGTCCTTACAATAATATTTTTATTATTTATTTTATACCTTTCTAAAATAAAGGCAGCCTAAGTTCCTCCTTATTATATCAGCTATCTGCTAGTGAAAGTCCCATCAAAATCAATCCGGCCGTTTCTGAGATTAGCGGGTATAAACTGACAGACTGACTGACAAAACTGAAACGTTAAGTAAAAAGCGGTACATAAAGTACACTACAATTTTATTTATTTGTGTAGTTGGGTAGAACTTATCCAAAATTAAGTTGTTAGTCACAATTAAAATTATTAAGGTATTTTTGTATATTACTAGCTAACCCGGCGAACTTCGTGCCGCTTTTTTTATATTTTTTTGTTTTAAACCTTTTTCTGAAGATAACAAACACATACAAGAAAAATTATCCAATTTGGTAATTATGCACGTACAAACATTTGTGTGATTAATTTTAATTTTTATAGATCACTAGCAGTCCCGGTGAACTTCGTACTGCCCCCACTTAGAGGTATGAAAAATAGATGTTGACCGATTCTCCGACCTACCAAATATGTAGGTACCTACACAAAATTTCATGAGAACGGAACGAAAGTCACCTCCCCGACAATTTTTAGCCAAATCGGTTTGCCGTTCTTGAGTTATAAATATTGTAATTAACAAAATTTTCTTTTATATATTTAGACTAGTTGTGCCCTCTACTTCGTCCGCATTTTTATTTAATTACTGAAAAAAAATATAAAAAATGGTTGTTTTAGGATATGTACCTTGTTACATACATAATTAACAAAACGGTTATTTAAATATTACATACAGACACTCCAATTTTATTTATTTGTATAGATATACGTAAGGACCGATGACTAATACTCATAATAATATTTGATTGCTAAATTTGGGAACAGATCTACACGAGTGATTTGTCGGAAGAGTGTTTATAATTTTTAATTCGAGTAAACATAGCTAGATTATAAGTAAGTTCGGATCATACAAACATGTCGTCACCATTAACAAAACAAACAGTTTCTTGTCGTTTTAGTGTTGTAAAAAGTGTTATAAAAAATCGAATAAAACCAAATTAGGGTTGGTTTTATGTCGATAAACATTGACATCGGTTTTAAACGTTATTACTCCATTATTTGGTGTAAGATATGGCGTTAAAAACCCATAAAGCTGCAGAGAAAGGAAACACAAACATAAAATCTGCCAATAAATTTATTATTATTTATAAACATAAAAAATCGTACATGGCAATTAGTGTCTGTGGTTTTCCTTCAATTTAAGGTAAAATTGTATGCTTCTGCTTAACAAATATTAATGAAATATCATGAAGTAGCGACTGGACAAACTTTATTATTCAAAAGGGAAACCAGGCTCAATCCATACAGGTGCATTTTTTTACTTTACATTAATAAGCTATTACACAATTAATAAATCCTCTAGTAAATATAAGCTAATTCTACTAAATTTTCTAGTAAGTCTATCATTAATTAAGCGATTTAACATCAACTCCAAATTATATCACATTCAACAATAATGTAATAAGAATCTAATATCATACTTTTCTATACTAACAGAAACCTTAACCAAACTTAAAATATCGATATTACTAACGACAATTGACAACCCTAGAATCCTATAAATACGTGAGTTATTATTCAACGTTCTGGGTATTCTCATTTCCATCAATCAGCCACAATCTTCCATCTGCCCAGCTCTGCAGGCTTTAATATATCAGACACCTACTGTTGTCTATGTTTTTGCCTTGTTTTATTCCGTCTACATTATCTGTGGTTTAGCATCGTCAAATGGTAATACGACTTGTAAATATCCAGGTAAATAACATTTAAATGGCTACTCATTTGAATATGTATTGGTATTCAATTGAATTATAAGTCCATATTTTTTAATAGCTGGAGTTTGGAACATTAGACGGGAAAAGGTCAAGGTTTTTACTAAATATTTACAATGTAATCTGAGAGCCAATGTGAATATTTCGCTATATTATTAGGTGTCAAAAAGAGAGAGTGTAGAAGGAACTGTCAGATTTAAAGTGATTTAGAGTTTTGAAGCTAAATGTATTATCTGGAGACTACACTTCTAACAACAACTTGTCCCAAATATGTAGTATTGCTAACTCTTCCTAAACTGAATAACGTCAGAACAAACCGGCTTTGTAAGAGTGAGATAGATAGAAAATGGATTAAATGTTTAATGTATCAGACAGGTCGCTGTTAGGAGTGTAATCTCCAGATAATGAAATCTCCTTTAGAGTACTGTTTCGTATTTACTTTTAAACAACATAAAATAATACCAATATAAACTACTATTTAGAATTCACACAATATTTTAATTGGTTATATTATACAGATGTTTTTTATATTTAGGTTTCATTTAAAAATAAAAATTGTAACAAAATTAGTACGGAAATTTAACTCTGAAATTCAGCTCATTTCGCCTATTTAGGTGCTCGCCTTTCGATTAGTAATAGAAGAAATATAATTTTATGACCAATCAAGCTAATGCCCTAAATACATTTTGTTTCAACAAATTGTTTTATTTTATTCAGGGCTGCATGTCACGAAATACCTTTTGCGTCACCACTAACATATCATATATGTCAAAATAATATAATATAATAATGTAATAATGTTGTCGTATCTACGCAAAAGTTACTCAATCAAAATAAAAATAGGGTAGTAAAACACAGCTTTAAATTTTAGGGTTCCTATTTATATGTATTTACTTAATAAATAGTCCAAAAAATGGGTACAAGGTCAAATTCAGTTCTATTCTAACAGGTAACTTATAAAATTAAAATTATGATATTGCTAAGATTTTTATTAAATGTTAGACAAAATAAAAAAAAAATATAAATGTACCTATTTGTTCGTACTATAAATGACCATAACTTCGAATTTGTTCAGCCTTAATGACAGTTGACAGCAAAAAGAACGAAATTGATTTCTTTGCTCTCGAATTAAAAAATAAACCCAACTCAGCTGCAACGATCCGCTTTGGTTTCACAATGAGCTCGATCATTCACGATCGTGCTAAATACGATCAATAAAAACTTTCGGTGAATATAGTTCCATTCATACAATTTCAATTGGCTGTACCCGGTATTTCTCTCAGTGTAAAAAATGACATTAAGTAGGTAGTAAAACGTTTTTTTATCTGCTGTTTTATGGTTATTGGCGCCGGAGCTATTGCAGATTAAATTTACCTTAAATCAACAATGTCATATTGAAATATTGTGAATTTAATTTCGTATATTTTTGCAAACTAATTTGAAATACAATTTTGGAACGATAATTTTTACCTCTCTCTTAGCTCTGATTCGTTTTACATATTGTAGCCGCGTTAAATATAATAAGGTAATTATGAGTACTTCCATTTATAAGTGCATAATGTTTAAATATCTGATTTCTCTTATTTTCACTTCGCTTTGTTTGTATGTTACAATTGTAATTAGAACACTAAAAGTGGCTTTAAGTGGCTGAATTAAAAATAAGTTTATTTTTTTATTGTTGTTTACTATCTTTAAAAATACTTTACTGACATTGTACAGATAATATAGTGAGTTGTATTATTATACTTTTATAAAAATATAATAATGAAATTAATTAATTATATCTACTACATATCTAGTGATTACACTTCTAACAAAGTTCTGCCAGATAGTATTTAGCGTTATGGTAATAATACTTCTTATCTATTTTATTGGTAATTAAGATTCCTTCCTTAAAACCCAACGTCGATTACTTAAATATTTATTACATTAATATTGAATATCATGATAGAGGTAACTTGAGAATAAAATAGTAAAATAAATAAATAACACGACCTTATCCCCGAAGAGGTAAGCAAAAGTACATATGCACCCACGATTGGCTGATGATATTAGGTCATATCATGATGTGACAGGTGGCAAGTCCGTCGCTACAACGATCACTAACGCCGGGCTTTTGGATATTTTCCTTCAACGTAAGAGCATTGACAAAATGTATTTAAGTTAGAAAAACTACATGGCGGGGTTTGTATCTGGACTACAGAAATATAAGTCCGAAGCACGTACCACTAGGCCAATGAGGCCTAATAAAATAGTCATAATTTATTAATTTTTCTTCGAATTTCACCAAATGTGATAACTAAATCGCTTATCACATTTCACGACTTAATTATTTTTATGTCATTATTTTTGGCGCCAGAACAAAATCCGGATTACATAGATTAAAAATTAAATTTGTGTTGCAAGTAATAAATCGAACATCAGCTTATGTCAGATTTGTAAATAACATATTGCCAGCTTTTACGTAGGTCTTTATTAAACATTTGTGCATTGGCAGATAAGGATTAAATTGTTTTACAACATAATACCAACATTCATAATTCCCTCTGTGATCAAATGTGATCGGTATCCGACTTTGTCGCTTTGTCCTGAATTTGATTTCCTGATCGGGAAAATTGTCCTTATAGTTTTTGTTTATATGAACATGACGTTGTCAGGGATTGAATGTGTGCCCGATTTGGCGATGGACTTGTCACCTGTCACATTATGAAACCCAATATCGGAGAATAATCGTGGGTGCAAGTACATATGTACTTGTCTCTGTCGGTTCTCGCTTTTCGATTAGTAATAAAAGAAATATAATTTCATAAACAATTAAGCTTGTACCATAAATACTTTTTGCTTCAATTAATTGTTTTATTTTATTCAGGGCTGCATGTTACGAAATATCTATGCCTCACCACTAACACATCATACCTATGTCAAAATAATATACCAATGAAATATTATGTTGTCGTATTTATGTAAAAGTTACTCAATAAAAATAAAAAGAGTGTAGTGAAACACTATCTTGTAATTATTATAGTACTAGACTGACGCTCGGTATTTATTGTACACAAAACCTAAAAATAAAAAGAATAGTGACGAAAGAAAATGTTTATTTATTTTATAATACTTTTTTTACATAAAACTTATAAATAAAAAATATAAAGACAACAGAAAATGCACAAAAGACGAGTTTATCTCTATATACCGAGATCTCTTTCAGCCAAGTCATAATAATATGATGGTGTAATTGCAAAATGGAGGGAAAGGTCTTGGTACATTTTAAAATATCTCTCGTTTTATTGAAACACGCAAAAAATCAACATATTACATCACTTAACACTTTAAATTTTTAATTTAAAACAGTAAAAAGTGATTATACCGACAATTTAGGAAATTCTACCAAGATAAGCACTTACGTGAAAATTGGGGTTCCGTATCCAAAAAGTAAAAGCGGGACCCTATTAATAAATCAAAGTTGTCCGTCTGTCTCTCCGTCTATCTGTCTGTCTGTCTGTCTACCGTAATCTTCATGGTCTTTTGCCGTTATTAACTAATAGATAAATAATTAAGATTTTTAATGGTGAGCGCGTTTAATTTTTACATGGTTTCTGGATGTGAATTGTCACATTTTTTTTGGATTCCGTACTGAAAAGGTAAAAAAGAGACTACTGTTATAATATCATTATTTGTCTATCTGTCGTCAGGCTGTATCTCTTAAACCGTAACAGCTAGAGTGTTGAAATGTTCACAGATGACGTGATTCTCTTGTCGCTACAATAATAAAAAAACAAAATAAATATATAAAAGGTATTCTCATACAACAAATGATTTTTTATCGTTTATACAGATAATGTTACGGAATCATTCGTGCGCGACACCGACTCGCACTTGGCTGATTTTATTTTTAAATACGTTTCGCGTGATACAACCCGACGTGTCATCAAAGAGCTTTCTCGTAAACGAAGCTTTACACAAAACAAACAAGAAAGCTCACTCATTAGCTCGCGTGTATTCGAAGCTCGTAATTCAGATTTACAAATTGTGTCAGCTGTTTTTATCAACTGCAAAATCTGGATGGTTATGGTTTTTGTGGGTTTTTTTGTGAAATTTGGAGGTAATAAGCAGTCGGATTTCATAATGAAACAAGTTAAATTAGGAGACTCTTGGTGATTTAGTTGTTAGACCGGCTTTGCACGTGTATATTTTACACATTGTTTATGTATATGTAAAGCTTCCTATTGAATCTATCTATTTATAAAAAACCGCATCAAAATCCGATACGGTAGTTCTAAAGATTTATTTCAACGGTATTATTTAGCTTACCCCGTTCGTTTTGTTCGTAGGTCAAATTTAGTAATTGAAAAGTAAACCGATTGATCTGAAATTTAGTATACGCCTTTGATTCTGGTGATAATATCATTACATATATTGTTGTGAATCCAAGAAACTGATATGCTATGTTTATTACGTAATAGATTTCGTTTTTTTTTTGTCCTTGTATTGAGACCTCTATATTCGAAAAAAATATTTTAGTCAAACTCAATGGCGCCACCTATCTAAGAACACTCGGGCTGCTAAGACGAATCTAACGAAATCTCAAATATGTCATTTAGCGGTTCTAATGATATGAGATAATATAGAATATTACATACATACAAGATACGAGCGAAAAACAACACCCTTCCTTTGGAAGTCAAATAAAAAATGACGACCTATCTTAATCAACAACCACATGAAATGAATAACATAACACGCTCACCATTAAAAAATCTCGATAACTTATATGTTGGTTAATAATCGGAGTGAAACATCAAATGCTGCGTTTGAAGATAATAATTGTAAATGTACTCAAGAGATTCCGCAACGGACACAGAAAACGCATTACCTGCATAACATACAGTCGGCTCTCAAATTTGTTAATTCGTACCCAAGTTGGATTTCTTACGCAATATCTCGATTACTGCTTTCATGAGAATTAAATGTTTGATTTTCGATTGAGATAGATCTTTGTTTCTGTATCTGTAGGCATAATAGAATAGAAAATATTTTATTTACATAGATCTTACAAGCGGTTCTTGTGACGCGTCTGTATAATTCTAAAATTTACCACCGGATCGGAATGCGGACACTCACTGAGAAGATCCGGCGAAAGAATCTCAGCGGGCTTGCTTTTTCTTAATTTTTAAATAGATACATTTAACATTATACCACAACAAAAGTGATTGAAAGAGGAGCAATCCCAAGCATTTTTATCATCTACATATTCTGCAACAGTATACCTAATAAACTTTTTTTATGATTAGTGAGATTTGGCGGTATTTTGGCAGTTATAACGACAACAGAAATACATCATTTATGAAAATTTCAACATTTTAACAACGAGTAGGTATGTTCACGAGATAGAGTCTTTGAAAGACATACTGACTAGCAGACGAACTAGTCAGTTTAAGACTAAGACTCCGCAATCTTAATAATACTAATAGGGGTTTTTGCCCTTTGAATATGAAATAAAATTATCAAATTTGATATATTTTAATTGTGAACGTTGAGTTAGCGTATGACCCGACAACTAATAATCACCCTGGTAGCTTCACTACTAGTATAAAACAAAGTCGCTTACTCTGTCCCTATACCCCTATGTAGGCTTAAATCATTAAAACTATGCAACGGATTTTGATGCAGTTTTCTTAAATAGATAGATAATTCAAGAAAAACGTTTTTATGCATATAACATGTATAGTATACCCGCGGGAAGCCGGGGCACGCCGCTAGTTTAAATGATAATAATATCATACTTGTCATAATATGCTACTGTAAATTTGGCAAGTGAATACGTAATTTACGTCGGTGGCCTAGTGCTATGCACTTTGGACTTTAATTTGGATATTCCAGGTTCGACCCTTTCATGTAACAATGTGTTTTCTAACTTAAGTAGGTATATTTTCTGAGTGTTCTTGCGGTGAAGGAAACCCGGGATTTGTGCATTATATGGTGGTGCACTTGCCACCTGTCACATCATTTACCTAATGTGGTCGGCTAATCATGGGTGCATATGTATCTCTATCTTATCAGGGGTATGGGCGTTACGATGTTTATTTTTCATTCATAAGATCATAATGAATACTTAATTATTCCTTTTTTATATAACTTAAATGTTAAAGTGAAGGAGGAGTCTATAGCAAGGAATTAAATAACTAATCGAACTCCACTTCGAGTCAATGCTACTTACTTCTACCAATGTGTCCACTTTGCCCAAACCTCCAGCCCGCGGTGTGTGGCGCTTCATAAAGTTAACAAAAAAGCGTTTTTATTCTTAACGTGTTAATATGAATAACTAACAAACATACTATAGCTTATATTTATTTCCTTTTTGTAATGAAAAAAGGTTCACGCTTGTTAACTTGAATAATACGATATTAAGACATCTAAGCGGAGCTACAAATGTGTGTCGTTATTCATGCTTAAAGTTTTTATTGATCTATTACTACGTCGATCATATTTATTTAACTAATCAATGTGTGGGTACGTAGACGCAGTAGTATACTGTATGAAACTAAAAGTAATATGTATAGACTAGCTGTTGCCCGCGGCTTCGCCCGCGTGTGACTATCATACAAACAAAATCTAGGCAATTGTAAAATGACAATGAATCGGTTATATTTATATATCATCAAAACATTTCCATACAAATATTTATCCCCTCCTCTAACCCCTCCCCTGCTTTTTTGCAGTAAAAAGTAGCCTATAATCTATCTCAAGGTCAACTCTATCTTAATAGTAAATTTCATCAAAATCGGTTCAATAGTTTAGGCGTGAAAGCATAACAGACAGACAGACAGAGTTACTTTCGCATTTATAATATTAGTACGGATAACACAGACAACTTTCAAAGGGCAGACATTTTTCCGACTTATAATACTTATTGCG
>DVZL01008948.1:0-10012 GCA_018236625.1 Lasaia peninsularis | reverse complement strand
ATCAAAATCGGTTCATTGGTTTAGGCGTGAAAGCGTAACAGACAGACAGAGTTACTTTCGCATTTATAATATTAGTAGGGATTCATACATTCTATTGTATCGTTAGCGCTCATCACTATCGTGTATATCATAGTTTCGCACCCCTATCTTGCAGCAGTTGCATCTTACAATCAGGAAAGTGTCGTTATAGAGGACCATGTCTACTTATTCAGATGATATGTCCTTGGTCTGTAACAAATGGCCACGTGCTGTGAGGGGCACAAATTGTGGTAAACCAGTTCAATGATTTTTAATAAACAAACTATACCCACTCTTGTAGGTTCCCGCACATTTCATATAGCAATTTTCTGAAATTTATTCTATGATTTGAGATTTTAGATTTCGTAAAAGTTATCTATTATATTTAATACCGTCATTTTTTTTGTTTGAGTGAATCTAATAGGTACATCGGTTTTTCGATGATTATACACATGCCTCCTATAGAATAAAAATCGTTGATGAGCCAGTCTAACACGTAGTTTTTTGCTTAAAAAATGTAAGACTCCTGTTAACTTAGCCGAAACTAGAAATATAGGGTTTTTGCAACTTGCAATCTCTATAATTAGAACAGTGCGTCATGAACACTCATGAGCAGTACATGCTGTGTAATAGAAAGAAAAACTGTTAAAATTGTTAAAATTAACCGGGAAATTATAATAAATGAGCAAGCTCAAATCCCTTAGGTAAATTTTAAATCATTTGCAATCAGACCGTGACTCTCGCAATGAAGTTGACTTTTGCTCAATGAACATTTTAATATTTTGTGAAACGATTGGTTTTGTGGCATGCATCCAAACCGGAAAAACATATGAAATAAATACCCAGAAGGTCAGGTAATATGTTAAAACGGGCATCGACCTGGCCCAAGCTTTGGAATATTGATAGCAAAACAAAAAATAAACCATAAAAATAATCTTCACCATTTAAGCGTGACGTGAAATATAAAATCTATTTTTCTTACTTTCTTCCTTCTCCACTTCTCACAATTTTTGACACTACTGTTTCGTCACTCGCCTGGTCATTCTTGTATCTATTTAAGTATTTCTATGTGTTAGTATCGTTGTCTAATATTCAAAACACAAGCATTTGTTACATTTAAAGCATTTAAATTTGCTTACTTTGGGGTTAGATTAATTTGTGTAATTTATCCGGTAATATTTAATTACTACCGAAGATGTTTGGCTCTCGGTTTTCCAATATTTTGTTCGTCATGAAAATCGTCTATAGCCTTGTGAATGTTGGTAACATCATGACTAAGTTTAAGAGATCTTGCAAATGTGTTGGGGTGTAAGTAGGTTATGACTACTTGTTTGACTTAATGTTTGTCATAATATAGCTTTTGCGTTACGCTTCTTGATTATCACGACTACTGTAAATATAATACATTTCTCGTCTCAATTAAAAGAAACGTAGTTAATAATAATGTCGAAGGTAAGTCTGGTATGAACGATACCGGGCCAGACGCATTAGGCGGCGTCTATGCCGAGATTTCCCGCTCCGAGCCCCATCCCAGAGGAAATTAGCGTCTTATGTTTCACGCGTCGCCCCGCGACCGCAGACAATTGAATCAGAGCAACGCAAATTGATATTTTTTGCCACCTCTCCAATTGCGGCGAGCTATTTCCGAAGCCGCGTCTGACGTCGACGACTGGGAAGCGCCGTCTTAAAAATGGTTTGGTGTATTTCACTTTACGACGCGTTTGACCTCTAACACAAAGGAGTTGTTACCATTGTTTGGATTTTTTGGAGAATATTTCGTAAAATTAAGCGAAAATGAAATTGGTCAAGTGCGAGACAGGATCGCTCAAACAGTGTTCCGTACTTTTTCTTTAAAAACGGCAATAAATTTCTACTTTCTAATTATTATTGTACATGAGATACAGCCTGGTGACAGACAGACGAGTAGCGGAATCCTAGTAATAGGGTTCGGTTTTTATCCTCTGGGTACGGCACCTTAACAATGAGTTTTACTTCACTCTGGTCACTGCCTGAATGATATAGATTTCGACTTCATTTTCAACAAAGCTCAAGGCGACTCTTGAGACAAGTTGCAAGAATGGATAAATGATCGGACAAAATTTAAATTAACGCACCCTATATGATTACTTAACAATTACAAGTAAAATATGATATATTTTTGTTTCGTCTATCTTTTGTTTTATTCATCAAACAAGTTTACCAAATCTAAGCATAAATATTTGAGTTATTTTTCTTACAAAATCATAGGACCATAAAATCAAAATAAACTGACAAATTTATTTATAGATCAACAGCGAAACCGTTCTTAGCAACAATCTCATTCAGAACCATTTGGTCGATGTCTCCGACATTGTTATTTTATGATCCCTAAACCATTTTTATGTCGTGACTCCGAAATAACTATTCGATAATCGATTATGTGCGCATGTTTTTAAGGATCCCATAAAGCTGTTCCCGCACTGCGCCTATTATAACTACTTTGCGATTGTCGTCTAGTAGCCCGAGATCTGTGAACACCATAATTTTGAAGTTTTCATCCCGTGTTTCCAAATCAGATTATAGGCACATAACAATGAAACTACTAAGATGTGTGTATCATCGTCATATTAAAATGTGTTAAAGATGTACCTATGTATTTTAAAAATTATCCATTGAATATTTCGTTTTCGTTTTTTTTTAATAATGTAGAAGTGAACTCATCCTAAGCCTACCCCCGTACCTACCGTCATGAATACCTCCTGTCAGATACCTTAATAATTCTATAAATGATTGTAAACTCTGAATCGAATTTTCCTCAGCAACCAATTATTTTATATTTCCAACCTTTGATGCCGATTATCTTCCAAAGCTGGGATGAAATCATCGGATCTCAGGCTACAACTTGAAGTAGACTTTTAAAGCATCAAAAATACCACATTAGTGATTGCTCTGTGACAAGATAACAGAAATATGAAACATTACTTTTTATTTTTTGTGCGTATAACACTGCGCTCGAATGAGGTTTCATATAATTGTGCATTAATCTGCCTTACAGTCTTAGTGTCACTAATGCGCTGTAACTGATATCCCTTAGTGATACGAAAAACACCGAAAGTGAGTTTGAATCGCATTTTTCCGGATTTTATATAAGTGTACGATGTATTACCATCGCACTAGCGCAAGGCAGATCGAGTCTGTTTATTAATTGAACGGCTCAAGTTTGTGACTCTAACAAGGGAGGTATTTTGTGAACCATATAATTTGAGCATTTACAACGAAAGATTGAATGGAATTCTCGCGATTTCACTTCCATTTTTGACCCCTTCTCCCCTTTCATTGCCGATGTTTAGTGCACTAAAATGTGCAATAAAAAATATGTTAATAAGAAAACCTCAATCAAAAAGTACAACATGACCTCACCATTAGATTTGTCGAATACGGCTAATGTTGAACGGGTAACAGTATAATCGGTCTCAATTTAAAGAGGGTTATATTGCAATTTTGTTGGGTAATTGCACCCTACTGCGCCACTCCTTTCATCGCAAAATACTGTTGCTAATACCACCACTTAACCACATTATGATACGTTTTCTTACTAATCACACTTAACTACTTTGTTTCATTGGCTAACACAGGCTTGAATTAATCTAACTTTACAAGGTAATTAAGGTTTTTTGTGTTTTTAATTTAAAAATATTTTATGGGTTGCTTAAAATTGGCCTGCAATGAAAAACGGGAAAGCTTTTTAGCCTCTTTCTTGTTTGTTACTAAATTCGTAATATTTTTTGGTTTGATACGTCGTCGCCAAGGACTATTTTGAATACAATTTTATTATAAATTGCGAGCAACGAATGGGCGCAAAACTTTCAAATAATGGAAAAGCGGTAGTCTTAAATATCAACGAATTACATGATAAAGTGTTTCCAGCTTGATATTAGTTCCCCAAATGTGAGAGAACTTTCCCACCTTAATTTACTGTATATCAAAATAAAACCTAATTACAAACTCGTTACACAGAAGACAATAAAACTTTTTAAAATAAAATGCTGAATTCTTTTAACCCACGAGTCATTTTCCAGCTACGTGAATTCGGGAGGCCCGTTACAAATTTGAATAGCAGGAGGGATTACGCATGTCGCATTAGCATATAATGGTGTTATTTGCATTCGGCCACTGTGGCTAATTTAACGCCTGAACATTTTTCAGAAGACCTGACCCGATCGCCTGCGGCCCGAGGTTTAATGTATGCAAAATACCCGCGATCGTACCTGCAGGCCGTTTTTAACAGTTTGCCTGACACGTATTTTTTTTTACGTAAAGGGGACAAATTGAGCAAACTTTACTCTACATATGGTAGGTACGAACAGCTGCTTATCGGTTTATCTGAAATATTACAATAAAAAAAAGTTATCCTACTAATTTTATTAAAAAGTGCAAGTGCAAAAGTAAAAAGGGAAGCCTCAATGAATTTGTCTCGCTATATCTTATCAGGATGTGATCGCTTCCCAATATATGGGGTTAGATTTTAAATTCATAAAGATTAGGTACAAGAACTGTTTATACAGACTGTGAAATAAATATTCAACCATTTATCTGCAAATCCAGAAATAACAAAAGTACAACAGCCATATATTATAATTAGTCGTTGCCCGCGACTCTGTTCATATGGGCATCTCGTAGCAATTATATTATCACGCTACAACCTAGGTCAAAAACCTAAGCTAAACCACGTGTAAAAGTTAGTTCTTTTACGAAAACTTCTTAGGTAAACGAGAATACCAGTAGCCTATAACCTGCCTTGGAACACAAGCTACCCCGCGAGCTAAATTTCGTCATCACTTCATTAGTTTCGGCATGAATCGGGGCCGAGATACAGACAGATAGAAAAAAATGCGATGAATTTGTTCCAGGGCCAGTTTTTAGCCACCTCGACATTATTTTTAAATATCTTCAATGAACTGAATTCACACTTCTACATTTTTATCATATGTATACATTAATCCATCAATAGTGCTTGTAGTATTCCTGTTTGTTGGTCGCTAAACATAGCCGGCTTCAGGTATCAACGCTCATCGGCTGTCGATATTAATGGTTGTTATAATTACCACCATCAATGTCGACAGTCGATGAAACGTTCGTTTATTTTTTATGATATAGAACAGCTAAGAACGTCCAGCTCTTCTGATCACACGAGACAACCGTGTCGCCTCTTATGATTACGCTGATGGGGCCGATGCATTAGTTTAACAGTTGTCCTACCTCTTGGACTGGGACACAACAGTTGACATTGACTCATGGCGGTACAAATAGGTAAGGCGATAAATCTCCAACTACGCAAGTTAATGCTCAGAACATTTTTCCATCAGCGGTATTATTGGTATTGACCAAGTTAACCTTTACTCGCTTCTTACAAGCTGCCTGGTGGGAAGGCAGATGGTCTCATCTAAAAAGGACAAATGAAGAAAAACAAGTAACCTAAAATGTATTTTATCTTCATTCTACTGTAAGATGCCGAACTTTAGGGTTCATTTCTAAAAACCCCAGATTCCCTTTACTTATAAATCAAGTACATTCACACCGGCATCTGGCAAAAAGTGTGCGGTCCTTGTGTTACGCCCGCCACGGCCCGGGCGAAGAATTTCAATAAGTTGTTTTCATTTGCAAATGGTGAGCCGCGACGACACTTAGTGGAATAGGCATCTGGGGGGCGCGTGCCGACCGCCCGTTACCTTATTGGATTATAACCTCGCGCTTGCCGGCTCGTTTGGCAATCTCTCGATGGCCCAAATGTGTTTTGATTTTATTTGGAATAATTATACGGCAAATGAGACATTTTACAACAAACTAATAATATTCGGGGTCGATTCCAAGATAGGATAATTTTTATTGTTTTTTCATTGTCACTTTATCTGAAAAACACGACGGGGCGACGGGTCTGGATATGTTCCATCATATGACCTAATTTTAGGCGAATATTGGGGGTATAAGTAGGTACATCTGCCTAACCCTTCGGCGATAAAAGCGTGGGAATAATACATCATTGCAAGCACCTTATTTCTACTCACTGCATTCCTAATATTTGATATTCGACACTTTTGTATGTATTTAGAAAATATGTCACGAGATAACTGTTCCAACTGATTTTCATTGGGTTTTCACTTTCTTTCGATTTAAGGCAGATTTCATATAAACCGGATAAACTCGGGATTCGTAGGCGTATTTATCATATAAGCTTTTTAATCTTATCAGTAACATGTTATATAAAATATATCTCCTTATACCTATCGCTTAAAAGTATATCGAGGATTGTACTTTAATATTGGTTGAATTGTTATCACCAAAACATAAGCATTTATGATAGATAATGAGTAAAATACTCTCGTCTATATACTCTGATAAGAATGACAAATGGGAAATAACAGCTATAACCAGTTATATTGGGATACTTTTTTGAATTTTATTATTATACGAACGCCACCTATTAAGCTTATTATGTACTGAATATTATACCAATACATACAATATTGAATTATGTATGGGTGAATATTTGGTATGAAATTATAACCGTATTTGATTTTATATTATTAAAAGCTTTTATTTAACTTGCATTGTATGTATGTATGTTCGGGTGGAATCTTAGATTTCAATTTTGAAGTAGATATCTTCAGCTGATTAAATTTTGTATAAACGTTTACTTTGGATGACAATGCACGATAAGGTACATGACATCATTCTAAATCCAAAATGGCGGAATAGTTTTTTTAAAGCTATTCTACAATATGGGTATCAAATGAAAGGGCTCGTTGAGAGCAACTCGAAAAATAATGAAACCTTGGTCAATTGACACCAAAGTTGTTGAAAATGTGTCGTCTACTGTGGTCACGCTGTAAATAAGTAAGTTAGTACCTTATGTGCAATCGGCTATTCTTGTCAATAACTGTAAAATATGTCCAGTAATATACATGAAATTTATTAATAACTTGCACATGGCGACCAAGGAAGACTAAAATGTAGCCGTTTTACCATAATCCCTACTAGTATTATGCGAAAGTGAATATCTATACCTATATTTCGCTTTTAACTTTTTAAATTACTGCTTAGAGCAATTGAATAGAGCGCAGCATGTTCTTACACAAAAGCTTTCATAAGCTGGGAAAACCGCGGGCAACAGTCAATTTCTTATAAATGTAAAATTTCTCAAGTCCAAATGATAAAATGCCCGCATTAGATTCGCCGAACTGTTTTAGTATGCCGCTAGCGAAAGCGTTTAAAGCTATTATTCATTTATTCATCGTGTTTTTCTGTATTTTAGGGGTGAAAAAATTGCTTTAATATCACTATGATGAACGTCATAAATACTGCAATGAAACGGGGAATAATGACTGCGAATTTTACGATTATGAGACACACCAACTCGTTTTTGGAAATTGTTTTACAGATATATGTGAATTTGGGTCTTATGGAGACCTTTTTAAAATTAAATAATTAGTTTTATTTTTAAAAAAGGGAGAAATTACTTTTTTATGATAGTTAGTTGGTTTAAGCAACTCCTCCAGCGAAGCGATTAAATAATAGCTTTAAATGATTTCGCTTGCGGCGTACCATAAATAACTTATAGCAGCAAGTGATGTTTGAACATTTGCGATTTGTGACCTTTTCAGTGAACAAGAGGAATGCCACGAAGGCATCAAGCGCCGCGGTCACGAATACGTTTATAGTTTGTTTTATTGGAACATAAGCTTCCGCGTTCAGTGCCACACACACACACCGCTCCACATTAACATTATAATAGCTACCGACCAGTGACTACACCCTGTATAACCGCTATTGCCAGACCGTACTCTGCGCCAAGAGAATAATTACGTTAAAAATTTAGCAGACTATTGTCTGGATCAAATTAGGATACTTAACCGATTTCTTTTCATAATCATTGGGTTTGGAAATTGGAATCCTTTTCCAGATTAAACAATTCAAAATCAAGGTATCCGACTGTGATGCCTTACGGCAGTTTTTCTCCTTGTTGTTAGCAACAGACGTGGATAAAGCTTTGCTTGATTTCTATGATCTTTATGTCAATTTAAATATTTCAATTTCAACGTAGACTATATACTAAGTTGACTTATCAAGAAAACAAGTAATTCACGTAAAAAACAAAACAAGTAGCACGTTGCCAAAATCTGTACTCAATCGGACTGAGCTAAATTAGTAATAATTCAGCATTATAAATGATTAGATTATTTCATTAAGTGATGGGGCTGTCACATTCCTACACTATAGAATTACTCCATACGCCAAAATTATATAATAAAAACTTTGATGATACTATTATTTAGTATAGAAATTTTGGGTTCTCAATTGACGAGGTTATAATAAAACATGTGTATGTCGGAAGATAAAAGTATGTATATTGTCATATGAAGTCGGAGTACGATAATGTCAGGCAGTAAGATAAACAGTAACGACGTGAAAGTGGTTGTAACGTACTACAGTCTCATTTTGGAGCTGAAGATAAATTGAGCCGCAATACAACATCTTAACCTAAAGAAGCGAAATGTTCAATTGCGAATAATATGAAGAATGAATTAAGACTCAGTGAAACTGCAAAAAAATACTTTTACGAATTTTTTTTTTCATAACTCATTAAAATTAAACCAACCGAAAACGCCTGCTTTAAAAATATACATTAAAATAGGTCCATTCAGTAAAAAAATCTATGGGCGAGAGTAGTCAGTATGCGACTTTGACTCAAGGTGTCGGGTAGATCAAATTGTTCTATGAATTTTATCAATTTATCTAAAAAAAATTTTTTTATGATATTGGAAGGTAAACAAGCGGACGGATTTCCTAATGGTAATATCGCCTATAGACACAAAAGTTTGAAATGGTGCGTTGCCAACCTGAGGCTGGGATGGTAAGCCTCTTGCGTGAGTAAGTTAACCGGCTACACTACCCTCCAAACCACAACACGACAATGGCGAGCACTGCCGCTATTGTGGCAGGAATAGTCAGGCGGTGGTACTAATCCGGGCGAGACGTTGCAAGACTCTACCACCTAGAAAATATAATGTTGCCAGCCAGTAACATCGACCGCTAATAGTGGTTGCCAAAGTATGTAGGTAGTATGTATCTTTGCCAACCCCTTCGAAGATATGGGCATGACGATATCTATTATCTATTTTAGTCTTAACTCTCCTCTTCTTTGTTTTCGTCTCTTATTATATCAGATGATATCGGGATCGGCTACCTAATCTAGGGGATATGATTAGGACACCAGTTTTTACACAAAGCGACTGCCATCAGATCTCTGCAACTCAGAAGCGAAACTAGGCCCAAACCTAGATTAAATTCAATTTAATGAATCCGGGTTACCTCACGATGTTTTCCTTCACCGTAAGAGCACTCAGAAAATGTAAATAATTTGGAGAAAATCATTGGTATATGGCGGGGTTTCGAATTTGGAAAGTCCGAATCATGTACGAAGAGGCCACCGAGGCTCTTTATTTTAGTCTAATTCATTATGTAAGTTTAACAGTTTCATTGCCGAAGTCGCACTGATTATTTTATGTTGTAGCGAAATTGAGTTCTCGAATATGGTCCTAGGAATAATGATGTGAATTCGAAAATAATTTTTGGCCCTAGTCCTCTTGAGCGGCATCGACCTGGATATTACTTGATGGGCTCTTAGAGTGTGACATGGTACCTTTTTTATGTTAAAATAATGCAAACAAGCAAACGAGTTTTCTGATAGGAATAATTTCCAAAGTTTCTTATAGGCATAAGTAAATTAACCGACTACCTTACCCTTTAAAAATATATTTCCGGAATAATGACATTGTAGTATTCCGGTCCGAGTTGCCGGTAGATCAACATCAAGCCATTAGTTGCATGTACTACATTATCACCACATTTGTGGTGTCCATAGACCACGGTTCTTTCCATTTTTTTTTTTTTTAGTATGATTATCCCAAATGGGAAAGGCAAAGGAACTGAGTCCATACAGCCATGTCTTTCGTAT
>DVZL01008947.1:0-10013 GCA_018236625.1 Lasaia peninsularis | reverse complement strand
ATTGACCTGCGAATTATTTAGCTGACCATGTCTTTCTTGAGTAGGCTTTTTGCAGCGGTAACCGATATCCACGGGGGCGAAGCCGCGGGCGTCCGCTAGTACATTATAAATTAAATGAAAGCTTGCAAAATAAACTTTATAATATAAAATAATATTATACGATTCAAATTTTTAAATGTTGCTTAAACTTTTTCAATATGTGTACACATAGATACATACATATTTTCACACCAGGGTGCCAGGTGCCAGCACCATTTGCTGGGCACAAGTATCAAAATGAAATGACTGCCAAGTGTCTTGAACCCTGCATACTTGCCTAGCTAGACATATTCCTACGACAATGGTATATTTCTTTTTTCAACTCTGTCATACTATTATTTGATTGCAAAAATGATACACAATCTAGCCAAGCTTTCTTTTTCCTTGCGATAGAGGATTTCTATCCCACCATGCATCACTATTCATTGACTTGCACATCTTTGACTCTCTTGCAACAATCCATGCTCTCTTTCAAAACATTCCAACATTAATCCACAACTATGTCTGGTAGGCACACAGATTCCAACCTGTCTTGGACTTGACTCTCATACATATTACTTACCAACAGATCTTGCAAATATTCACTCCTAATCCTTTCAAATAGAACCTGCACTCGCCAATGTCTTCATTTCTTAAACAGGGGGTCTGTTATATCATCAGCTTACAACCAAATAATGATCTGTAGGCCCTTTAGTCCATTGGACATATCTGGAAACGGCTATCAACAAAATCAAGTCTATCATACTCATTTGACCTTTTCCGTGCATATGAATATTATATATGTCCTTATGCTAAAACATTGTGTTAAGACACAAGATGATTTCTTCATATACATAGAAATTTCATGATATACTTACCAGCATCATTCACTCTCTTTTCACCATAAGGTCCAAATATGGCCTCATTAAGTGGGCGTCTCGTCCCATCCCATTCATATCACTACACAAAACCACCCTTTCATTTGCATCAGTGCTAAAATATCTATGCCTGTGCTAGCGCAATCGCTTTGTGGTACACCAGACCACTGAGGAGATCATTAGCAACATTACCCTATTGCTTAGTTGACATTACACAGTATATGCAGGCATCTCTCATTCGATATATGCATAATTTCATCCATCTTCACTTCCTTCTCACCTCTCACATTCCTTGTGTCTATTTAGCACCCCCATTCCTTGACCTGCCTGCTTTGAGTACTCTTATGATATGCCATTTCTTTTCCTATGTTATGATGAATTTGAACCTTTAAGAAAACTGAGATATTTTTAAATATTTTTGCTTTCTTTAAATTCAGTGCCCATTTTTTTCACTGCCAGTGTCAGTGCCTCTATTCCTACAGGCTGCTTACACCCACATGTTTGAGGTCTGCAAGGCAGCTAAACTAAAAAACTCAGTTTTGTCAATGAGTTATATTTCACAGAAACTCTTTTCACCAAATATAGATGACAAATTTTAAAAATATCGATGCCCAACTTGTTATTTAAGTATGTTGCATCATATCAGATAGGTACAGAACTTCTATTAAAAATATTTAAAAGCAGCTTCTACAAAATATTTTTAATATTGAGGAATCAAAAATTTATTGAAGTTATTTTGGTAACCTTCTATAAAGACAAACAAAGTTGTTATCAAAAACATTAGTATGTAAAAATGGATACATTGTCTTAATTAACCCTATTACTAAAACTCTGTTATCTGTCTATCTCTCTGTCACCAGGCTGTATCTCATGAACTGTGATAATGAGACAGTCAAAACTTTCATAGATGATGTATTTCAACAAATACTAAAAACCGAATGAAGTAAATATTTAAAGCTCCCATAAACAAATGTGACTTTTTTGATGCTTTTATAAATAATGGTACAGAACCCAATCAACACTCAATTGGCCCGTTTTTTTATTATTACATAATACTGCTAATACCAAAACTATTAAATGTTAACATTTCAAATATAAAATTGTGCAAAAATACTTACATCAAAATTAATTATTGAATCATCGTTGTGATTTTTAGCCTCTGCTTGAGGTACTTTTACTGTCTCTGCATTTAAGTCTATGACAATATTTTGTGGTTGTTTCTTTGTTTTTGATGATGTGAAAGATTTTTGTACAAATGAATCACTATTCAATTCATCTAAAAGGTTTCTATCATGTATTGTTGGCATATCTTCTTTTATTTCCACATCTTTATATTCATAAGTGGGTAACTTTGTCATGGTGAGACCAGCAGCTGCAGCGGCTTTAATTGCTTTTTCTACTTTTGTTTCCGTGTCATCTAGATGAGCATTTCTGGGTTCTGTAATACAATAACAATATTAATTTCCAGCCTCATCCACTCACAAAGGTTTTTCTGAAAAACTATAATTGTTATACTTGCTTATTTATTTGTTATTTACTAATTTTGCTTAAACATCAAAAATCTAATTTGAATAATTGGATAGAATAACATGCAGCATGCTACAAAAACAAATTTCTAAAAGATTATTCCAGTAACAGGATAGTGTCATATTTAGATTTAGTTAGATTCCGATAACTTTGTTCACATATGTAAATCCAGTACCAGATTACTTCGATAATAGTATATATTTACCATTGGATCGGAATTGCGGTCCAACACCAAGTAGATCCAGTGAAACAAAATGGTTGGCCTTATTGGTTAGATATCAGTATATTAGTTATGGTAGATATATTTATGGTGGATACATAATAATTCCAAGTTTTACATTTAATACACATAATTTTTTTAATGAAAAACAGCTTTAAAATAATTGTATTAACAATATTAGTGACAATAGTTATTACTAGAGCTTGGTTACTTTTTGTAGTCTTTAAGGTATAAGGATATTTTTATTGTATTTAATGAGCTACAGTATTTTTTCTATACAATAACTGTTTTTTAATTTCCCCAAAAGTATAAATTTTTGTAAATGAAGTAACTTGGTAAATTAAATGTGTTTATTGTGCGCCACAAACATTTGGAGCAGATTGGTAACTTGAGGATTTCTAAAGTACTTACAAATCTGTAACAAAATAAAGAACAATTACCTATATCAAACGAGTTGGATCTATTGCTAGAACTCGATCGTTTGCGATATCTTTTACTACTTTTACTATGTTTTGATCTGCTACGAGATCTTGACCTGGAATAAGATCTATCCCTTGAACGTTTCGATTGTTTAGAACGAGATCGCGAGCTCGATCGTCGTTTAGATTTATTTTCATAACGATCTCTAGATACACTCCTAGAATAACTTCTCCGTTTATACTTAGTTCTCGAAGTCGAACGTTTTCTTCTGTGGCTGGTAGATTCAGACCTATCTCTAGATCGAGAGCGTCTTTTGTGCTTGTTGCGAGATTTCTTACGATCATGTGATGATTCGGAGCTGCGTGAAGAGCTTCTTCTTTCTCTGTATTTGCTTCTCTCGCGGGGCATTTTTTAATAAAATCAACTGAGTTTTTAAGCAACGATGTTCCACTGCTTTAATTATTATTCTATATACATCGTTATTATTTTATTGCTTAATTTGTAAAAGTATTCAAAATACCAACACTTATTAGACTTTTTGTGATAAACAATGATTAATATAAACTTTCAACTACCTACGTGATTTGAACTAAAGTGTCATGTGTCAATGTCAAATATGAAAATTAGCAATACCTATGAGTGATATCATGATGTGACAACTAGAGATGGCAATAACGGCTATTTACCAATAATGAATTATACTGTTGTGCTATTTTTCATTAACAGTTGTCAGAAACTGCTATCCTGTTATCCTGTTATTTGAAGTGTTGTTTTCAATAACACGTATAAAATCGAAGTCATCAAAGCGACGACCTTTTTTTTTGCCACTTGTACTCTTATTTCGACATTATTTCAATTGGCAACAGGTCTAACAACAGGCCACAAGAATAACAGGATTACACGATGAGTAAGAATTCAATAATTTCGTAATCTGTTGTGCATGGATAACATGTTATTATATCCTGTTATTGTAATAACGACCATCTCTACTTTTGTACCACTTACGCTTTCCCTCCACGCAACAGCGTCGTGTAAGACCCAACCATGTTGAATAGTTTTCAAATTTTAACCAACAAAAATAGTAAATTGGATACTTAAATTAATAAACCTACTTTAAAGTCAGTGGACTCAGTAGTTCGTTCCTACGACAATAGGCACGTTGACAATTTTTCACAAAGTAGTTAATAATTTTCCTTATTTTCCTTATACTTATCCGAAATATAAATATTTCAACAAAAGACAATGGTTACATTGGTTTACTTCGCATTTTTTGGAGGATTTTTTTGACCTCACTATGATGAATAGGTATAGAAAATTATTTGACGAGTAATTTTTTTTTAATTTGATGTATTAAATCACGAAAAGGCTTTTTTGTACATTTCTGTTTTATTTACACTCTAAATTTAAGGGCCACTTTTTCACATTTGCTACGGGCCCCGCGCCGGCTTTATCCGGCACTACTTAGAATACTTTTCATCCCTTTCCATTCCATTTCGTTCAAGTAGGAATCAGTCAACAACTATCTTTCATACTGTGTAGGCGGTACGAAATCCGCCAGGACAGCTGGTTCATTATAAAATTAAAACACAACAATTGCACAGGCACACAAAAAAATTAGGTAGAATGTACATTTGTCCGGATCTACCTACGGGTACATTTTTTAGTCAGCTGAATCCGAATTCAAGGTCAGTTTGACCCCTACACCCTCAAATTTCGACAAAAATGCACATTCTACTTAATTTTTTTTGTGTGCCGGTATTGTCATTCTAGTGAGCGATTTATGACATTGATTATAGTCTAAGGGGCTGTTTCACCAAGTCTAAGTAAAGTATCAATTAACTACTCATTGATTAGTATTACTTGACAGATAAAACTATCAAGTAAATTAGTTCCATTTTACGTTATTCAGACTTTGTGAAATTGCTTTCTGCATTTACTCATGAGTTTACTGAGCGATTAGCTTACTTGTAACTTTATTCAGACGTGGTGAAAGAGGCCCTAAACAAATAACAGTGGGAATAAGTCCTTACCTACTGTGTTATTAAAAAATAATTTGTAGACATACTATTTCATTTAATTACGATCTAATGTTATTATATCTGCGACATTCATTAATTATTAATACTTATGTAAGTTTTATAATTCCAGGTCAAAATTGTAGTGGGACCTACAGGAGCGGTCCGGATCAGCATCCAGTCCCCGGAAAACAAGTCGGACACGAACAAATAAGTTCACTTCTTTTCGTAACACGCACGTGCGTTTTTTTAGATTTCATTTTTCAAACAAAATGAAATCGAAATGTATATAAATGTTACAAAAAATTGTTGATAGCTATATTTTAAGTAACTGAAACCATAAGAAATTTCTGTACATTTTATTATTCGAATAAAACAATGTACTAGTCGCATACAAAAAAAAACACTTCATATAGTAAAATTAGATTAAATGATGCATTAAAAGTCCAAGGGTCTCGGTAAACTAAAGTTTACTTTTAGAATAATGCTTCTGTGAAGAAAGAAGACTAAATTATTCTTCAAGCCAAATACAAGTTTAATGATATTGTATTATTATTACATTTATATAAGGTAATGTAGTAAGTCTATGTTTAACATTTACGCGAGCAGATGTACTAACAAAATTTGACTAAAAAACATTACACAGTTTTAGTAATAATTGAAATTAAAAAAAAAATACTTATATCTCTATTGAGGAAAGACAATGATTTTTTAATTTATAAATTTCGTTTTGTTGATAGCTATATTTGTTCTTCCATTTTGTTGATAACTATTTACAACTGTAGATGTCATATAAATTATAATTTCATCATGAATCAAAAAATATTTTGCCGCGCTAAATAAATAATGCGGACGAAATCACTTTAATGATTTTCATAGTGTTATAAATAATAAAAATGATTGTTTATTACCTTTTACTTTTTTTTCTAAAAATTAAAACTATTAGAAAACGGAAAACCTACCTCAAATACTCGTAATAAAAATTATTTCACGTTAAAGCGACAAAACCAGATTTAATAAAAAATAATTTTGTTAAATCATCAAGTAAAAGATAATGAAATACGGCGTAAATTAATATATTAAATAATACTTAATAATTGGATGTTCAAGCGAATTTTTCTTATGTGAAATTTGTTCTAGATCATTCTGTAGTCGTCGATGAGGCCGTAGTAGTATGAGGTATAAAATGTGTCAGTAATGATATTGATTTTTTTTTATAATAATAAGAAGCCAAACTAAAATCATCACTACTTGACAGTTTTTCCATTTTACAAGCCATTTTAAATGAAATAAAAAAACATATTTAAAAAATCAGTTATTGTGTTTAAGGAAACAGCAAATTGAATGTTAGTATTTACTCTAATTGTTGTTAACTTTAAAAATTAAAATACTGTAATAGAAAACACTGCATCAAGATATCTGACCCCTAAACTACCCTCTATGTAATATTTGTAGGGGTTTATGTTCGTGTAGGGGTGAAATATCTGCTATAATGTGAACATTAGCTGTATCTACTTGTAATTTATTGTAATAATATATCGTCTCTCTTCTCTCCTAAAATAAATGATCTTCCAAATAGACCTTCCAGATAGACCAGGAGCCGACGTTCTTTATTTATCACTAATTTAAATATTGAAATTAATGTTTTAACGATAACACAAGTCCGACTCACTAGAAACAAATTGAAATAATAATTGCTGGTAACTGTGAGACGAACTAACTTAGCTTATGCTTAGTTTTGTCTCAGCTAGAGAAAATTATAGTGTTATTTAAAACTTTTGGCATATTGGTGACTATAATATATTCATCGCAAATATGGGATTATTTATTATAGAGGTATAGGTAGAGAAGGTCAGAAACATCTGACTGTTAAAAAAAGTTGTGGTAGTTCGCAAAGAGATATGTATCTCAAAAAATAAGCACCCACAATTAAAAAAAAACATAAGAAACCTGGCTCTATCTATAATACCTCTACGGAGATTAAACGTCAAAAACACAACATTATTATATTATGAATTTTAATAGTCACATGATATTTAGATAATTTTAAATCAAAATTGTAACCAAGTAGACTAAAATTTTACTACTTGGGGCAAAAGCCCGTAAAATTGTGATTATTCAGTATTGATTTGTAGTTTTAAGCTGATATTTTCCACTACCGGCCTAGTTTTGAATGATGTTAAATGTGTAAATTTATTTTATTGTTAAATTAAAAAAAGTTTATTTTTGACGGTAATAATAATTAGGTTAATATGCGACTTTTGAATATTGAATGTTTGATGACTTCCGTTATTATTGTTAAGCGCACATATCCATTTTAAACCCCGACGGTGAAAAAGCTTGTTGCCTTTACGTGTAGCTGTGTGTCTGCTTTGGTACAGCTCTAAACCGGAAACGTCGATTTTGAATACAGTTTTTACTGAAATATGTTAATGTTACTGTAATGGTTTTAAGCTTTCAAAGTCAACACAGCTTTTTAAAGTGCTCATTGCAAAGTGCCCAAGCGCGCCACCTATTAAACTTTCAACCTATTAACATTTTTATTTTAGCTTTTGTGGATATGTAATTTAGAATGTGATGAAATAACCGATAAGTATTATACTAGTTACCTATGTATTACCAAATCAGTATTCATATTAGATATTGTCTTCTTAGTAAATAAAGATTATAATTTTAAAATTTTCAATTACTTATGTAATCAATAATTAATTTTTACAGATTTCAACGATACCGCGATTTATTTTAATATTTGGTGATTAAAGTAATAGTTCAATGAAAGTATAATGCAAAAAACACGTCACCTTAAACATACTATACTTCTGAAATATTAATTCTTTATAATTAATATAATAAAAAAATACATTAAAAAAATTGCAATTATGCTTTCAATGAAATGAACAAAATAAAAAGTTATAGAATTAAACACTATAAAAGAAGATGGTAGATATATGATAATGTTAGGTTTGAGAAAACAATTAAAACCTATAGTGTTAACAATCTAAGGCATTGAGTTATCTGTGGCCATGAAGCGTAATGAAGCGTGTCGTCACGCTTGACCATAGTAATGCGAAATTATTTAGATAGTATCAGTTGCGAAAAGCGACAGCTTTGCGCTTTCTGAAGTGCTTATTTGTCACGAGATTACACGTTACTAACTACAAGTAATCTAAATTAAAATAATAAAATATGTATTATGACCAACTACACAAGCCACTGGCAGGACAGATTAATGTTTATTTTTTTATTAAACTTCTTAAAATAATAAACACGTATCTTATTGAATAAATATCAATCTCCGATGTTTGTAGTTTTGAAATCTGTTAACAATGTATTATGTAAATACGACAAATAGTTTACAAATTGTAACGGATTCGCACAATAAGGTACAATGTAAAAGTGTCCAATTATTAATAACGTCAGTCCATATAGCTAAAAAAACTAGTTTATAGATTCGGCTACTGGCAACACATAGATATGGGTAACGTTTGTGAGACTCGCGATGACTATATAGCTTATTTCAAATCCTTTCATCCGACCAATACCTTTTCGAAATAAAAATAATTGCAAACTCACTAAACTTTACCCTAGAATTTGCTATAACATAATATGTTATGTACCTATCATTTTTTTAATCAACTTCCGGTGGTGCATAGTCATCAAAAATGTGGCATATTGAAACGTCATTTTTATATACATATTTGAATATTTATTTTAATTTAGTTTGTTTACTAAAATAATTAGAAAGACATTGATTATTATTAACAAACATATTTTTAATTCATAATGAACACTTGTATATTAGGTACCGATCGTGACATTTGACTGGCGGTTGTTTTTTTTTTTTTTTTGAGGAATGTTTTATCCCGTTTTACTTAACTTTAGGGTTACCCACAGCATAAAGCCATAATACAAATTTGGCTATATACGCGCATATAGACATTAACGTGCGTCCAATTTTATTTAGTCATTTTTTGTTCGATAGAAGGTAGGTACATATTTTACGGATTATCCTGTATTTTTTTTAAATCATACGTTTTTTTTTAATTCCGATACATAAATATCCAACTAACTTGTAACGCGGACTGGATAGAAACCTTTGCACGTATAGGTCATCTTAAACAGGCATTTGGATTTTATTAAGAAAGTTCTATGAACATATATGTAGAATCGTTCTACCACTATCTTAGCACCGAAATTCAATGCTGTTTTTCTGCTCGGTGGAGTCGGAAAATGGCAACATTTCCATTTGCAGGTTTAAAAAAATTATGTACCCACAGGTCTAGGTCGTCACTAAAATCGTGAACGAAATCGCTGGTACACTTAGTATTTATGGTACGACTATAAATAATATTTCGGACTAAGCCCACTAGGACTTTGCGCTAAAATTTTTGTTGTAAATCTACTGCTATAACGGTATCTTCTTTCAGTGGATCCACGTGCTACTTCAAAAAGTACTCCTTTCTAACACACAAGTTTTCTAAGCTCGTAGTGCCTAAAAACAACTGGTATAACATTGAAATCAATACTATTCTTAATTTATGGTAGAAATTCCTTCTCAGTTTGTACAAAAAAAAATAAAGGTACTGTGGAAGGGAAACTCATAAAAATGTACGCAAATTTATAATTAAGGTATTTTTAGGTAAAATTAAACTTTAGATTTATAGAATTATATAAATGTATTTAATATGTAAAATAACTATTATATTATTTATATACGTATAGTAATTATTTTACATAATAAATTACTAAATCTATTTAAGTGAAAGATTCTTTAACACAGTGTTTATAAAACTGATGAAATAAAAAAGCTTGAAAATTACATATTATTTTGAACTGTATTTTGTAAGTGACAGTTTCCTTCTTTTTTTTTTTTAGTATGATTATCCCAAATGGGAAAGGCAAAGGAACTGAGTCCATACAGCCATGTCTTTCGTA
>DVZL01008946.1:0-10014 GCA_018236625.1 Lasaia peninsularis | reverse complement strand
ATATGTTATCAGTTGTTAATTTAATTGTCTTTGTTAATATTCGTGAAGACCTGTAACTGGCTCTCTATTATTATTATAATATATATTCTTAGTGCTTTAAAGCTGTTGGTTTTCCATAAATAAATAAATAAATGGTGAAAACTATTACTGAAACCCGCTTTCACGAGTGCGAAGAATCTCATATTTTGTCTAGAATTAGTGCCGTACGTCTACATCTATGACGCAGAGGACGTAGACTAATTTTATACCAATATTTCTAATGTATCTTATCACTAGAAAACTCTTATCTCTGTTTTATATTTTATTGTAAAAAAATTTCATCCTCGCCGAGTAGGAGTATTTTTAATATTTGAGTAATAGTAATAAAATGTAAATACTGTTAAGTTATAACAAATATTTAAAGATAAGTTCGACTTTTGTGCGGTTTCTTAAAGATTTGTGTGCAGTAGAGTATAAAATAAATAAACAAATATACTTACATTTAAATGTTCTTGCGTTTTTAATCTTACTTCCTCTTGACTACTACGTTTTAACCTGTCGTATATAACGTTATCAGCACCTTTAGTATATAACCTAATCTCGCCATCCTTCTTTAATATCACGGACATTCTTTTCCTAACATTATTAAAATCTAATATACATAACAACTCGTACACCTGTAAGAGAAGATAATATTGTGTTATTAAATATTACACGTTATATACAGTTATTAAGAACATAGACAACTTAAAATAGTAACATCGTCGTAATTGAAAATCAGTAATATTAAAGTCACTGAGCACGACAAAATCTTAAGACTAGAAACTTAAAATTTTGCACATATTATATTCCTCTGACGACGTAGGTCACTAGGGAAGGATTTTTCAAAATTCAATTCCCAAAAGGGTAAAATAGGAAGATAAAAGTTAGTATTAACTAAATAACTACAAGAACTTAATAACTAACTCACAAACAAGTGAGAAGGGGCTTGATAGAGAAAAACTCGGATTTAATGATTTTTAATAATAATAAAAATATTACCTCTGTTTTACCCATAATTTCTATTGTAATGGTATTTGGCGAACGTTCTCTGAACACGAACCCAAAATTCCTCGCCGCTGATACTAAGGCTGCTTCATCAGGTGATTGAGCCTAAAGTGTAATTGTTCATTAATTTAGTGACAGAAGCAATACTTTGATAAAATTACTTACATTACGTTCGCGTTGAGAATGCAATGTTTCTTACCTGCTGGTTCACTCATAATTAAAAAGTCAAGTAGAGTGACCAGCTGTTGAAGTCATTTTTTCAAATGAAACTATTGTCATAATAATAACATTATTAATAAGTTTTAGTTTAGTTATTTAGTTAAGTTTATCAGATATAATATTTATAATAATATACGTTTAGTTTGATAAAACAATGCATTCTCACTTTGAACGTACTATGGGCATATTTTCCATGTATATATTCATAAATTCATTCAAAAGTAATTTCTTAATAATTATATTAATTAAATCCAGACAAAAATGTTGAAAGTTGTAAGTTAAATAAGATATGCTATATAAATATAACGTAAAAAATTAAACAAATTGATTTAATTCAAAATCCAAAGTAAACAAATTACATGTCTATGTTATGTTAGTCAACGATACTAGTACATGGAATTACTTAAATAGATACCAGAATACATTTAATAAATATCCGGACCTGAATGTACAGATATTTATGTTCATCCCACAAATGCCTTTCCCCGTCGGGAAGCAAACCCGAGACTCGCGGTTGACCAACGAGGTATTTATAACAATATCGTAATCATAGGATACGCTAACGAAAGGCAACTGGGAGATATAACATTATAGGAGTCGGATACCTAAACGAAGGGGTTGGCAGAGGTGTGCTAGTATTATCCATGACACGTAAGTCCAGTAGATAAACTAGGGCACCCACGATTAGCCAAGGTACTAGAGCCCACGATGTGATAAGTGGCAAGCCTATCGCCACTTCAGGCACATTCCAATCCCGTGCAATGTAATACTCAGAATAATCTGAAAAACATTTAAGAAAAGTTGCCCGACCTGAGAATTGAACCCGGGACCCTACGCGGCTAACTACAGGTGCGGTCTTAACCTTGTTGTTTCCATAACGATTACGTAAACAGAATAGGTAACCCTTGAAACTATGGTTAATCTTTGTCCCATTCCTATATCAGATGTGATATCGGGATTGGCCGTCTCCAACAAGGTCATTGGAGAAATATTTATAATATTTCAGGGAAATTGACAAGTTTTTATCAGTTACATGGCTATAACTATCGTCTTACCTTTGCAACTCAGAAGGGAAACTAGGCTCAATCATATATTAGGTCGAATAGGTATACATGAATCCGGGTTTCCTATCTCTGTTTTCCTTCACCGTAAGAGCACTCAGAAAACATGCTCAAGTTGTAAAAACTCATTGGTACACTGCAGGGTTCCAACTTAAGACTACCGTAATGGAAATTCGAAGCGCTAGCCGCTACACCTTTGAGATACTGGGACATATAAATGTACCTGATATTCAAGACGACCATTTTTCTGCTCGGGCATAACCGTGTGGCACAGCGCTAGCAGTCGAAAAAAATCGTGGACATTTGAATCGCCTTCTTTCACTGCCTTCAGTAGTTTGCTGTCGAAGAATTTGAACTCTGGCTCGTATTCGGGATTATCCGAGAAGTCTAGAGGCTCTGTGCTCTGTGTGGGAATTACAGTCATATTAATTTACTTGTAAATAATAACAATTGAAAGAAAAATATTGTTAGGAGCTTCAGGTTATTTGTTTTAAAGGTTAGATACGTTCATATTTTAACCGACTTCAAAGGTTAATTTCGATATTCTCAATACAATTCCCAATTACTAATGGATTTTAATAATTATCTTTTGTAAGATGACATGTTTTCTATCTTTCTACGTTTTAGAGGTATTCTCATATAAACTTGATCAAGTTGTTGGGTCATACTTATTAATGAGTATTTTTTTTTGATTATGAAATTGAAGTCGGTTTCTTTTCAGTTTCACTTCTTCTAAATTATGCAAGAAAACAGTTAAGGTTTAATTTTTAGCAGTGTGACATAAAAACAAGTACACATATGACACATTGAAAGGTAGCAAGCACATACATCCCCAAGTTAGTATGTACACAAATCTACATATTCACATCGCAACTACTTGAAAATTCCTACAGAAATTTAGCGTAGCATTGTTATTTTTTAGCTTAATAAAGTCAAAGCAAAGATTGATCTTGTGCGCTACGCTGCATTTTACATGGAAAATTGCAGACAATACAAAATATAATGTCATATCTAGTTAACTAGTGTTAGTGTACTAAATTTGATTCCTGAATATGATGTTTTGGGCGAATATTTCTGCTCCAATGAAGCTAAGTCCACATTTAATGATAAACATAATTATGGTAGTTTAATTTTTTAAATGTATATATCCAATTTCAACGCATATCCTATTCTTCATTAAACCTATAATACCATAAATGAATTATATTATAAATGATTTATACCATAATTCATTTGTTTCGATGCTTAGGAATCAAACATTTCAGATTTTTTTCAAAAAAATAATCGGATTTATAAAAGAACAGCAACAAGAAGGCCAGTTCCAGAGTCCCAGTATTTTTAACTCACTCAAGGCTGGTCAATTAAAATCTTTCAGCAAATTTGTGGATTTGTCAAAAACAAAACTTGCCAGCATTACTACAAGCCCTATAAGATTTTTATTATTGGAGAAAGGTCTTTGATATGAGAGAATTCTCCAGATAATGATTTTAGCTTTATGATTCACCCACTAGGCAACTTTAATTAACAAAAATAATGCTAGCAGCTACTGTTTAACAGAATTATGCAAATGTAATAAAGTTATTAAAGTACCGGAAAAAAACAAATATTACGCAAAAATATTTTACGGAAAAATGAACAAATTGATATTGAAATAATTTTTATTTAAAAAATGTAACATCTTTTGAAACTAATAAATTTTTGCGTAATATAGGGCAAATATTGATAAAAAGCAGACATTCAAAGCAAACATGAACATACATACAGTGTTAATTTTTCCAACCACCCATGCTCAGAAAGAAGATGATTTAGTTAAAGACGTTTTTGCAAATTGTAGCAAAAACCGCGCGCATAATATTATTGCCAATCCTAAATCTATATAAATCACTTAAATTTCTGTAAGAAAATTTGTAGAATGTTGTTAATCATTTCTTTTAGCCATAATAGAAGTATTAAATAATAACGTAATAAATAGAAATTATTACACATTCTAAAGCAATAATATTATGGGCTTATTAGTGGAAGAACAATATAGCCGCACCACTATTACGATAAGAATTTGCGGCGTTTTCGAAGCCAGCCACAGCATTATACTTGCGTTTTATTGAATGTGTAGTGATGAGCGATTACGAGACGAATTTCTCAACAGTTTTCCCAAAACTATCTAGCATAATTTTGAGGATAGAACAAAAAATAATATTGATTGTTGAGGTTTTATAAAAAATTGAAACCGAGCCGATAATAACGCACAGTACACGCTTAACGCCCCCGAACTTCACCGTGGCTTCGAATAGCATTTTTCTTTAATTTGAGGTGATAACAATTCGTCCGCGAAAATATATGTATTTTTAATAAGTGTTTTGAAATTTAGAATATTAAATTAATATTTCGGGGCGCCCGGTGCGGTGTCGTAATCGTTCATCAGTATCGGGTGTACTGTGTGTCGTACGTCGCATGTGTCGGGCGGGCGGCGCGCGGCCGGCGTGCTGCGGCCCTGGTCCTGCTCGAGCTGCAGCAGCCGCGCGCCCGCCTCCCCGCGCCGCCCCGCGCCCCCGCCGCCCGCGCCGCCCGGCACCCGCCGCTGCGGCGTCCGCTGCGCCACACATGTCTCACACACAAGCCCTACTCTAACGCTACCACTCTGACCCCTCGATCCCGTTCGACGACTGTTTAAATATCTATAAACTTTGTAATCGATTCGTCATGACATTTACCATGACCCATGTAGGCAGGTTAACCTAAACCTGCCTAAGGTTAGGAAAAAAATAATTAAAAAAAAAGTTAAATTTTCAAAAACTTTTGAAAAAATTACAAATAAAATCTTAAAAAAAAATGAGATTTAACAGTATGTACAATTATATTCTCACAACTAACGTCATAATTGTTTCTTCAATCTTCTTCGTCACAATAGTCTAATATGTCTTTTAGATTTGTACATTTATCGACTGGTTGTAATTTTGTATGAAGTATTTTGATGTCTGTGATTTGCAACTGAGTTTTAAACGCATTGCTGTGTGGTGCTCATGTAAGCGATTATAAAACTCCTAATGTTCTACCAAAAAATGTACGGGTAGTAGAGTGGTAAACAAAATTCACAAGGCAATGTTCAAACAACAAATTTCAGGGTTTATGAGTGAGAAAACGACATAAACGCTGATCTGTGTTGAAAACGAATAGTAAAAAACAAAACATATGCACAAAGTAACAAACAAAAACATTGTACAATGATGTATAACGTGAGACAAGAAAAAAACAATCCCCAAAGCAAAACAGGGACAAAGTTCAATCAATCAATGAATACCTTCTTCAAAACAAGTCGCCATGTACAAGACATGCAAATGTGTGTTTGAATCGTGCGATTTAAAAATTCGCATCTTACTAAGAATCTTTGTGCTTATGGATTGACCGGTGATACAAGAAATGTTTGAATACAAAATAATTCAAAGCTGTATGAGCTATATGTTGATAAAACTAATATGAATGTTTATTTTCAGCGTTTTATTATTCCACATAAATTAAAGTTCTTTTTTGTTTAATCTATTATATTCAAAGAATTTTTGCGGTATGATATTTTCTACGGTGTATGACTTTACTGATCATTACTCACATCCGACAACTAAAGAATACTTATAACACACAAGACTATTTACTAGACTATGTAATAAGGTCTACATATAGATAACATATTTTTTTTATCGTGGAGGATGATATCTGTTCGAAGCAGACTGTCGGCAATACCACGCATG
Organism: Lasaia peninsularis; assembly: GCA_018236625.1. Classification (NCBI taxonomy): domain Eukaryota; kingdom Metazoa; phylum Arthropoda; class Insecta; order Lepidoptera; family Riodinidae; genus Lasaia; species Lasaia peninsularis. The sequence continues at coordinate 3,965 of DVZL01008946.1, read as the reverse complement.
ACAAGCCCGCGCATGCAGTTAAACTAATCCAATAAATAATTAGTTTTATTAAGTGCCAAAATTCCAAAAAAAAACTTGAGAAATGAGAAACTTCTATAGAAGATAGAATCTAACGTATATATATCTCTGTGTTTTCTACCGTCCGTATTCATCTAATAATGTGTTCTCATTTAAACTAATATAGCTAACTGATTTTTTTATGTTATAATACTTGTCATAGTAAGACCGTCCATCGGTACCATTTTGATGATATCATTTCCAATAAAAAGTCAACTTTCGAACAGTAAATCAAACCACATTGGATGATATGTTACTAGTTTTGACATGAGTTTTTTTCTAACCACCTAGTTATTTCCATTCACCTAATTTTTTATATGTAAAAAATTATGATACTCATAAAGTTCCCGACCGAGCGGCATCGCATTGTCCAATTATTTGTGTTTGAATATGTTTTTATCACAATTTACTCAAGTAGACATAATGGACTAGAAATGTTCACGTAATCGATTCATAGATGAATGTAATGTCACTATGACGTGTAGGAACAGCAAAATACTTTGAAAGGCTCATTCAATGGAAATGTTTTCTAATAAAAAGCGAAGATGGAATTTCTGAACGTATGTTTGTACGTTGATCAAGAATGTGTTATGTATAATTTTGACAATTTAAAATACTTTTCTTGTATTACCAGTAACCCCAATATCAATCTACGTGCATAATTTGTGAAATCTATATGTGCCTATCTACTTTTCTTATACTAAGAGATGTATTTTGTTTACTTACGTCTGTCAGTTCTATCGTTTCACCCGTGGTTTCGTCCACGACGTCACCGTAACAAATACCCGCTATTGAACATTTGTTGAACGTCATAATGTTCTGCGTCAGAGTACCAGTTTTATCAGAAAAAATATATTGGATCTGACCTATAAAGAAAAATATTTAAGATATAAAACATATATATTTATTTATAGAATTGTCTGCTTCATGATTACTTTTGATGAAATTTTAACAAAGCTCAATAGAGACATACAAAATACCAATAGGAATTAGGGGTTTTTGCTTAGTCCAAGTAAATCGGTAATAAATCCTGTTGGTATTGTGTAGTTGAGAAAAATATATACCTAATTCTTCGTTCAACGTTGTTGTTCTCGCTTTCGCCGCCGTCCCAGTCTTATCGTAATACATTTTTTCATCCCAATTTATTAAAAAACTCTGTGCGAACCTAATTACCTGAAAATATAAGAAACTGAATATTAGATGGTGAATAAAATAACAATATTCGAAGTGGCAACATAACGTGTCGCCTTGTGGGTAGCGTTTTCCATACAGCATTAACAGTCTAGAACCTTAAAAAACTGTGCATTCTGATAGTTTCTGCGATATTGTTCTTTGTAGAAGTAAGAGACTATATGGATTATAATAGTGTTTTAATTGAACAAGGAATAAGGTGTTCTCAAGGAATTCTCTTGATAAGACCCTACAGAACCATACAAGTTCATGCAGGGGTGTTAAGTTACTTACCTAAGTTACTTCACCGATTACCCTACCAGTAATGCACCAGAAGCAAATAGATACATTATAGTGACACGAATAAGTTTTTTTACTTATAAGTAAGTTAGTTTAGGAAATGAAGAAAAAACTTCATTTCCTAACCTAACTTACTTATAAGTAAATCCGTTTTCAATTTACACACAACCGAAACTACTTTTTCTGGCCAACTAAGTAAAATATATATTTATAAATATTGCTCGAATAGGTCAGGTTAGAAATATTATCAACAAGCGCAACTTCATAATCCAGCTTGTTCAACCAAAGCGAACAAGAGTAGTATATAGTGCATACCTCGACAGAAACATAAAGCGATATAGGCACAACGGTGTTCATGACGATGGCGTAGGAGAAGAAGACGAGGAGCGCGATGACGGTGGCGCCGGAGGCGGGCTCGGCGGGCACCAGCGTGTCCCACGGCAGGTACGCCTGGAAGTAGCGTCCGATACGCCACTCCCACACGCCGCACGCCACCGTGCAGAACACGCACATCGACAGCAGGAACAACACTATCTGGAATCACATGTGCAGCGTTACTACCATCAAGCTGAAGGAACTCTCTCAGGAACTCCTTAAAAGAACCTGTCCTAATTTATTTTAGGCTCTAAAAACGAGTTTTCTTGTTTGTTGATTTGTAGTGGGATGAAATTGCATAAAACTGACTTCTACTTCATTACATTGTGTCCGTAACACATTGTGGCAGCGGGGATAAATTTGACGATGGTTTTAGTTTAGGTGCAGCAAAATTCTACCATTTACTCAAGGTCGCAGCGTTAGTAACAAATAACTGACACTCGTCTCTTAAAAGCATATTGACGGGAATGCAGTTAATGTTTAATTTTCTGCGCCCGTGATGCAAAAACTTAATCAGCATTTATAACCAACTTAAAGAAAGAGAACGTTTTTAATAATAATAAAACTTTTCTTCTTTTTTGTATGTTTTTAGGCGTTATTACAAACGGATTTGTGTGGTGGAATGGATGTTTATACTTCAAAGATTTTTGAAATATAAATAATAACAACATAAAAATAATTTACTTAAAATTTTTTATGTTTAAACTAACTTTCCGCCCGCGGCTTCGCCCGCGTGAATTATTTTAATACCACAGATTACTTTCAAAGGACAGAAATATTACCATCCTACGTATTGCGTACAAAAAATATCCTCTTTTGTGTAGTCGGTTAAAAAGTAGCCTATGTCTTTCCAAAGTTTAGTTCTATCTTCATACCAAATTTCATCAAAATCGGTTTAGTGGTTTAGGCGAGAAAGCATATCAGACAGACAGACAGATAGACAGAGTTACTTTCGCATTTATAATATTAGTACGGATTATAGATAAAATGTTAGTTCGACTGTAGAAAACTTTAAGAGACTTCTCTTAAAACTTGTATGATGAATTGTTAAAAACAAAATAAATATTTTTTATTGCTTACCCCTATAATAAGAAAATTAAGTAGCCTATCTATGCTGGTGCGCTTGAACTTCGTTTTCCCAGAGTTCTGCATTAGCTTGGTGTCCTTCCCCGCGAACACGACTACGCCGTAGCACCACGAGGTGTTGCGTAGCACACAGCCGCGTAGCAGGATCTTGTCGTTATCCAGCGCAAAATGTTGGTCACCCCAGCTTAACGTACCTGAAATATAAGTTACAGCATGTGTTTTTAAATACAGCGGGACGCAGTACAAAAACACATACGTTGAGTTCATGTCATCTCTTTAGGCAGACTTACAGTAGAGGGATAAACAAACTGTCATCAAAATGGCAAAATTGTATAGATCATTATTAATGTTTAGCTGAAATAAAAAATTAACAAAATATTTAAATTCTAAAGCGTTCATACAAATCTCCCAATTTCATAGGTAAATGCTTAATATTATAAGATGCATATAATTATTAAAGTACGTACACCCGTGCAGTACCTACGTATGTTTGATCGAATTGTAACATAGAAATAAATAACCGTGGACTATAGATTATGCACTATACGACATTAAACCTTTTAACTTTCCTATATCCAAAACTGCAAGTAATGTACCAGACAGGATATAGCAGAATACACTTGCATTTCCAATTCATTGCACATAATTATCATTGTTTTTGACAATAACAATAAATATAGCTGTAATCGTTCCGTTCAATTGCCCTAAGTGTATTATACAAGACTCAAGTTAATAAGGCTTACGTAATATCTTACTTGAGCCTTATATAATGTTATATAATAACGGTAATCGGCTACCTAACTTTATATACAAGGAACATCGATTTAAGAATAATGGAGGTGATAAATCGACAGTGAAGGGGCGAATCAGACTCGCACCACGAAGGATTCCATACCAATTTCCGTACTAATATTATAAATGCGAAAGTAACTCTGTCTGTCTGTCTGTATGTTACGCTTTCACGCCTAAACCACAGA
>DVZL01008945.1:0-10014 GCA_018236625.1 Lasaia peninsularis | reverse complement strand
GGAATAATTAGCTGACAAATACTTAATGAATGGCGTGTTATCTTCTGGCTGAACTAATTTATGCTTTGATAAACATTATACAATAATAAAAAAATATTTTTATATAAATGGATAAATAAGAGTGTTTTATTTTGATGAATAATACGTACAAAAAGAGAATAAAAATTAAAAAATAGAAAAATGTTTTTTCATTAACCTATTTCATAAATTTTAGGAATTGTTTTCGGAAATAGACACTTTAATTTACACAAAATTAATTTCTGCACGCACGCGTAAATGTTAATCATTCATCATTATTTCTGAAAGCATGCATAAATATTTGAAGAACTTTTAGGTATCTGCTTAATGAACTTTTCAAATTTTTTGATTGATTTAAAAAAAATCACACAATAGTTTAAGTATAATTTTTATATAGTTTACACAAAATAAATATCTGAATACATCCATAAACGTACAGTGACAGGATGGACAACAAATGTTTGACATGTACTATGTATTTAAATTAACATTAATGGAAAATTATTTATCTTTCATAATTATTATGTATTCATCGAATTTTCGTTGTTTTTAAAATTTATTACCCAAGAAAATTAAAATTAGAATTATAAACAAAAATTCGACGAATCAAAAACCATAAAAATTGTTCCAGCAAATCTCGAGTTACAAGTGTTGTAACAAACCCGTCTTTGTTTGATATGTAACTCGAGCATTTCATTATATAGCTTCATTGTCTGCATAGATGATTAGAGCTAAGTTATAAATATTCATTCCAAGTTTACCGCAATCTAAATATGCAAATATACATAACGATCTTTTAGATCTCACAGTGAGAGGCAAGTTTCCGCCCCAAGAGCAAAATAGTTTATTAAATCCCTACAGAAATACAATAAGAAACGTCTCAGATCGCATAAAATTACGCGAGTGACATGTGATCTGAGGCTTTTATTTATTACCCGTGCATGCCATTTTGTGGTTCGATGGATTCGAAAAAGTAGTCATTTTCCGCCCGAACGTAGATCTTCCTACGTCCGGGCGGAAAATGACTGGCGGTAGAGTGACAGCACTACACAGGTAGCAACTCGCCCGGGTATGGATCCAACGACCTATTTTTTCTTGCCGCCAAAGTGACAGTCATCGTCGTAGTTGGTAGACTTGCACATCAGGTCTAACATCCCGGAAATAGACCACAGTTATCTCTTACTATCAGGAGAGCCGTGTGATTGTTCACTGTCTTATCACATATAAATAATAATTTTTCACTTCGGCCAAAAATTATATATTATCTGAAAATTTAATAATTTCACTACAATATTCTATTATCAACAAAACGTTATTAGTCTAAACGAAGTCGCGGAGTTACAAACGTGCATTTAATAATGATTGATGTCCAAAATGTACATGAATTATATATGAAAATTTTGCATGGAGTTACGCAGATGGTAAAAAAACGCAATTTGTTTTATTAAAAAAAACTAGCGAATTGGACTTGCAGAAGAGAAATTTGACAGCAATTTTTTTTTTTTATCTTGATAGATGTCCGTTTTACCCTTTGGTAACGGAACCCTAATTAACAAACAATAATTATTCTGCATATTATTAAAGCAAAATTGAATAGTATCTGAAGATTGACAGGAAAATCCCAACATCTTGATGTTATAAAAGTGCCGGCCTACCAAAACAGCCGCATGTATTTTGCAAACTTCTGCAAAAAACACTAATGTTGTGCGCATTGACCAAGCAAGACTTATTACAATTGACTCTCAACGTATTAACTTCGCAACCGAAGCATCTTCAGGAGAGAAACATTAATTAACTCATTTGATAATTTTGTTTTCAGTTCGTTCATAAATAGGTACTCAAAAATTTAATGGGTATTTAAAAATCAGGAAACAGCGTCTTTTTAACCAGTTTGAAACACATAATATCTAAACATAAATTAATATATTATGATGTAACAAATAAGTATATATTATCAATCTTTATTTATATGTTTTTTTAAGTTTGGGTACCAAAGGATAGAGACGGACCTTCTTACTGAGACTTCGCTATCCGTCTGTCTTCATGTCTATCAAGAGGCTGTACCTCATAAACCATGACAGCTAGGAGTGTAAATTTTTTACAGATTATGCATTTTTTGCCGTTATAACAAAACAAACTAATATTTAAAGTTATAGCGGATTTTTAAAAACTTTTATTTAACTTGCAATGTTTGTATGTAAGTATGTACGTTCGGGTGGAATCTCAGAACTCAATTTTGAAGTAGATATCTTTACCCGATTGAGCTGTAATTTTGTATACACGTTTAGTTTGTATGACAATACACGGTAAGGTACGTGACGTCATTTATATCCAATATGGCGGACCAATCAAAATGGTAGAATAGTTATTTTTAATGCACTTCTACAAGATGGACATCAAAGGAAAGGGCTCGTCGAGAGCAACACTGAAAATTAATGTGACATCATACTAAATCCAATATGGCGGACCATCCAAGATAGCAGAATAGTTATTTTTAATGCACTTCTATCTTTTTAGAGCGAGATTATTAAAGCGTTTAAGTAAAAGCTTTTTAAAAAAGTTTTTTTTTACTTTTGATTTTATTAAAATATATATTAGTACAGAACCCTGCATGAAGGGTCCTACTTGCACTTGGCTGTATTTTTTCTTCTTCACGTTTTTACAAGTTTGGGAAACAGATAATACGGAGGTTTTAAAGTTTTTAACATAAAATAAAGTGTTAATGAGCAGTATATGTAAACTTAATTGTTCAAATGACCGCAAGCGATTCTAAAAAAATAGCCAAGTGCGAGTTGATCTCGCGCACGTAGGATAGCGTACCTTATTCATCAGCTTCAAAAACAGCAAGAAATTTAAATCTAAATAGCTTGTGTGTGTGTGTGTGTGTGTGTGTGTGTGTGCATAACAAAACTTCTTCTGTCTACAGGAATAAAACAAAATCTAAACAAATAAATAAAATTGGAGTGCTTAAGATAGTGGCAAATGACGTATCTATCTAATACCTTTAAACGAGAAATTCTTGTATAATATATCAGCGGTTTCGGAAACGGCTTAAACAATTTTATTGAAATTTTGTATTTAGGGAGCTTCGGGTGTGAAAATCGATCTAGTTAAGTTTTATTAATTGGTTTCACTTATTAATTGAGCTTTCATTGAATATAAACCTATATCATTATAATACGAAGCTAAATTTCGCCACAATTTACGGAGTTAGAATAGCTCAGTTAGGAAATCGGGCGCCTAAAACGCATGAAACCCGGGTTCAAATCTCGTCGGATTGTTTAGTTTATTTTTTTTGAAAAACTCTTTCTCACATTTCGAAAGCAAATACAATTCCAAAAAACCTAATGTACTAAAAAAAAACAGCAAGCAAAGCTCGGTCATCCAGGTACTATATATTAAGGCCGAGTCGATTCAGAAACGCAATGTAAAATTTTACAGCGCCATCTATTTTGGTCTGTCTGTTCGTTTATACCCGCTAATTTCTAAAACAGTTTAACCAATTTTGACGGAACTTTCACTAGTAGATAGCCAATTTAATGAGGATTAGATAAAAATGTGGATGAAATCGCGGGCTCAGCTAGTTATAAATATTACAGTTTCTATCGGTCAGCTACCTCAATATGCATATCGCCATCTCTCAATCGGTTCGTAACACTATTATGTTTCCCTCCTTCCTCTTTTAAAATGCTACGTAATACCCAAAGCAGTATTAATTCTTATAAAAGTCAACCAAAAACGATGCTACGTAATACGTTGTTTGAACTCCCCCCCCACATGCCCCTGTAACGCGTCGTAACGTTTCACAAGATCCCCTTTTCCCTATATTGCGTTATGTTATACTTAAACGCTCCCTATCACGATTCAAGACATTCAGGCTAGTGACAAAGAAATATATGTATAGAAACACATACGGACAGGGAAGTGTCAGTAATAGGGTTTTTACCATTTGGATACGGAATCCCAAAAAAGGATTATTAAATCTAATCATATGATTGCAACATATTAAACTTGATGTCTTGTATAATATTAGTCATTAAAACTTAAAAAATGGTATAAAGTCTTGGCAGAGGTCTTGAAAACTATCATTTATTAATTCAAAATTGCACGAATTACAAAAGTAATAAGAACAATATGCGCAAATTCTTTATATTTTTCGCCATGTGTCTGACCGTCAGGGCTGATTTTGGTAAGCGTTTTATCAATAGTCTTTTTGATTGTGAGCTTTTCGATGCTAACTTCATGATCTTTTTGGCATCGTAATGTGATCGGTACGCGCTTCAGACTTCCTTTCGGGCAGTCCAAGTTCAAACCCCGCCATGTATCAATGAGTTTTTCTAACTTATGTAAGCACGTTTTCTAAGCACTTTTACGATGAAGGAAAACATCATGGGGAAACCCAGAGGTGCCTCTTATTTTAGTAAGATTATTAAGATTTCATTATCTTCTTTTTACGCAAGTAAAGGAGAGAGACAAAGGATTTTAAGTCTTGTCGAAATTAGTCTATACGTAACATTACAGTTTAGTCTATAAGTCGGAGTTCTGACGAGTTCGACATAAAAAAAATGTTGATTCTTTCGTTTTCATTTCATTAGTCAAAAATAGCTAAAGCTTTGGCTTCCTAGGAATGCGGTGTCGTCTTTACGGCAAAACGACCGTCTTTACGGTGACGACTTGTGGAAAGCTCCACGGTCGCAAGGGCACACCGTCAGTTATTTTTTTTAACACAAATTTAGATTTAGATTTGTAATTTACTTGTAGGATGAACTATTATCAGAAGAGTAAAATAGTCGTACGGCGTATTTTTTACGTGGAAAAACTTCACCGTTATCAATAAAACGTTCACGAAACTATCTGACACCGACAAGATGGCCGTCACGCAAATGACGGCACCGCTTTTTGACGTTACGGTGACGTTTACCGCTCTCTAGGAAACCGCCCCATTTTGTTTATATAGACAACGTTCTAGTGACGTCATTCACCCCTGCTTTACGGCCGCTTTAAGACGGTACCACTTCATAGGAAACCAAAGCTTTACAGTTAAATAAGTTTAGGCAGCGTGCCAAAGTAATACCACCATTACCAGCTTAGTGTACTTAAAGTTCATTTACGTAATATTTTTAAATATGAATACGTACTAACAAAAATAACGTGATTTTTGTGCAGAACAAAGTTCATCCATTTAATCGTTAATTGTTGCAGTTGACACTGTTACTAGATGTAAACTAAAAGACGAGAATTGCTTAAAAGAACAATTACAGAAGTTAATTAGTGAGATTACTACTAAAGGTCTACCAGAATATGGTGTTAAAGCTGTAGATCCAATGGATCTTTCAGGTGAAAGTATGAAAGTATCTGATGTATTAAATGTTCATTTTGATACGGCAGAATTAAGTGGAGTAAAAAATATCGCTGTAAAAAATTATAAGTAAGTTTAATTACGTATATTTTAAACACTGTAACTTTTTATGGTATAAGACATGAACAAGCCCACGGGTCTCCTGATGGTAAGAGAGAAATCGGACCTATAGACCTGTCCTGGGGTCGGGCAGTTGGACCTTATGTCCAAGTTTACCGGCTACCGTACCCTCCGTATCGGAACACGATACGTCATTATGAAGGCAAGAATAGACAAAGCAGTATACCCTACCCAGACGAGTTGCTGCGCAGTTCAGTTGGGTCATGGGTACATTGTTTTTTTGGACCATTTGGTTGCGTAGGAGGGAATCAAAAGTACCCACGGCACAACCAGTTAAGCACAGCAGTCGTGCCATGGGGCCGGAAGCACTCTTTCACCAATTAACCTATTCTCGACTCTTACGAGCTGCTTGGTAGGGAGGCAAGTAGTATATTTTATACGAGGCACCTGGACTAATACGGCGAAAATTTATGTAAAATAGCGTTTAATATTGGAAGTCACTGGATTTTATTATAATTTGTATAGTAGCTATGTGAGATGATTTGAATGATTATTTCACGTATGCTCGACTATTCATATGTAAGAGGTACTCATGACACTTCTATGTTATTCTAAAAACTGCGACTGAGAATATGTAGTGTAAGAAATTCAGCGGGCTAGTCTTGTTTTTTCTTTATTTATATTCTTATGTACGATTCAAGATTTCTTGATAGTTGGAAACTGGCTAAGTGCAAGTAGAACAACCATTATCTACAAAATCAGCAAAAACATAACGTTTGTTGTACGGAGGCACTCTTTGTATACCTATTTATTTTATTCCAATTTTGGTTTTTGTTTAGTTATAGCAGCAATAAAAATACATCATCTGTAAGAAATAAAATTGATTAGCTATCACAGTTCATAAGATACAGCCTGGTGTCAAAAAGAACAGATAGATGGACAGCGGAGTCTTAGGTTACATTTTTCCTTTTGGTTTCGGAATCTTAAAAACCAATATTTTTTAATCCATGTTACTTCCCATAAACGTAACAATTAATATAAATTAAAATGTTAATTAATTATTACTACTTATTCAAATATTTTACAGGATCGATGTTGAAAAGGGTATATCAATGCATGAGTATGAAGTTTCTGAAATAAAATTGGAAACTAACTTTACAGTAAAAGGCAGTAACGAATTGATACAAGCTCTTTTAGGATCTAGCTCACTTAATGGAAATGGTCATTTAGTGATAAATATAGGTAAGAAATGTGAGATTCTTTATTACAGTCTACACAGACTTAATCGTTATTGAATAAACAAAAACTCAGTCGCTAGATCAGAAGAGTTCACTAATAGTGACTATAATCTATATTGCAAAAATGTTCAAAGTTGTGGCGAATTTTACACCTTTGTCTAGCAATGGAGAACGGCTAAGATAATCATGATTATTTTCACAGTTAAATAAAATTATAGTTAATTTAAACAATGTAACAAGATTAAAAAAACATATTCTGATAAAGTCATGGCCCCTAGTTTGGAAACATTTCACAATGTCCAGTAAATGCAGCAGCTTTCCTAATATAATTCCAATTTGCAGAGTCCGTCTAATAAATAAAATGAATTTTAAAAATTAGGAACAGTAAAATAAGACTGCAGAAATCCATAACAGCAGTTTGTTGACTTGGACAGTATTTTTACTGTATTATTTCGTTGGTATTATCAGTTATTTCAGTAAAAATCATTATTTTGTATAATTGATTTGTTTATTAAAATCTGTCTAACTTTGTTTCAAATGGAGTGGATATTAAAAATACTTGGTAATTTTTTTGGTAAAGTTATGAATTAACAAATTGTGTATTACCAGATGCAAGAATCGAAGCTGATTTTTTATATAAACTACACGTAAAATTACAAATTGACTTTTAGAACTGATAATGCATTGTTAAAAACATTCCTTGACTTTTTAATTAATAATTCATTATTTAATCTATAGTTTCTTCATTTTTTTTTCAGAAAAGCTGATGATTGAGTTTTCCTTACCATTTAAATTTGTAAAGAGAGATGGTCACGTATATTTCAAAATTTTACCTCATGGACATAACTTTAAATTTGACATAGGGAATATGCATGTTACCAGTGATAGAATTATCATCGACGGTCGCGATTTTAGTAAGTACCTAATACTATACCACGTTACAAATTTGTCTCAAAATGAGTTTCAGTCGTCTATTGGTTAGCTACTGCATAGAACTTCTATCCTAATAATCCAGGTTGATGTATTAATGAGTTTTTCTAACCAACATACATTTTTTAAATTTTCTTAAGTTGAATAAAATATTTTGAGGAAAGTCAGATTCGTGTATTCGTATAATCTAGGACTGAGCCTGATGTGCAGAGATCAAAATATGTCAGTCGTTGTGTGTAATAACTGGTGTCCTTGGCAAATGAAATCGGGATCTACCTAAACTGGAAGATACCTATTAGGTAGACCCCAACTTCACCTGATATTGAAACAGATAAGGCTAAAACGAAGAAGTTACATCTTTTTGCGATTTTTATTGAATTTGTAGGTGTTGGTTTTACCATTTGAACTATTTTATTACCATTATCTTAACGCAAACTAAGAAATAGTCCGAGACGTTATACGATTAATAGGGAAAATGCGGTTAAAAATGTCACAGAATGATATGCGCGGTACACAAAAATTTTATTACTTGCTAAATATAAACTTTTTTCCAGGAGAAATAGCAACAACATTAGCGAATGAGAACTGGAAATTATTTATGAATATCTTGGACAAGGCTATATACGATTTGATTATAAAAAAATATGAACATGTTATGGAAAATGTTTACCAACTACTGCCAGATGATAAATTATTTGAAGATGACTTGGAGCCACTGATAAAAGAATAGTATTTTAATTGCGTAATGTTATGTATTGACTAAAAATATTGACAGATGAAAGCTATTGAAGCTGATAAAATTTACATTTGTGCATTATCTCCACAAAATTTGTCACTTGACAAATAATTGTTCAAAATTTAAATAGATCGCAACTAAATATTAAATTTACTGAATATTTATAAAGTCGTTTAATCCAATTAGCTTTCTATCTGTCAATATATTATCATTAATTCTGAAATTAAATTAATATTTATATATTTTGTTGTACATTATTTCAAATGCTTCTCGTGCAGAGATGTAATAATTCCATTGGCTATATTAAGAGGGATTTAGTTTTTTTATTGCCTAGATACTACTTGTCTGGATGGTATCCTAGTTTTGTTGTTCCATAAAATTATTGTTACACTAGCTGCACCAATTTTTCAGTTTCACTAGATACAGGAATAAATTTAAAACACCCAGACCCGGAAATACAAACACCCATGTTCATCACACAAATGTCTATCCCCGTCGGGAATCAAACCACCAACAAGGTGGTCAATAGGAGTATTTATTGTGTGGCTTACTCAAGTGAAACTCATTTACTCTCAAAGTAAGTTTCGCAACCTGAAAAAAAAGCATCTTCTGGAAAGTTAAACCCGAGTCAAATATACGCCTGATAAATTATCTTATTATTGATAATTTTGATTAAGTCATAACGTTGATAATTAGGTACTTAAAGTTCAGGTAGGTATTCAAAAAGCAGAAAATAGCGGAAAGACGTTTAAACCAGTATAAAACTGTTTGTAAAACATAATAATAAAATATATATTAATATATGATATGACGAATAAGATTATCAATTTTCAATTCGTGTATTTTTCAGGGTTTCCTATTCAAAGGGTAGAAACGAAACACTTTTAGTAAGGTTCCGCTGTCCGTCTATCTGTCTATCTGTCACAAGGCTGTATCTCATGAACCGTGTTAACTAAGAATGTGAAATTTTCATAGAATATGTATTTCTGTTGCAGCTGTAACAACAAATAAAAATAAAATAAATTTAATGTTTAAAGTGGTACTCAAATGCAACAAACGTGATTGTTTGTAGGTTTTAAAGGTAACGGTAGGGAACTTTTCATACGCAAGTCCTACTCAGTCTTGTCTGTTTTTCTTTCGTTTAACGATCGCTCAAGTTTGGGTAACAGACAAGGAAGTTTTAAAATTTTTAACATAATGTTATAAATGGTTAATGAGCAGAATATTTGAAACTTGGGCTCAAATTGCCGCAAATGACAAAAAAAATCGGCCAAGTGCGAGTTGGACTCTCGCACTTGCCCATATTCATCAACTACAAAAACATCATAAAATGGAGTTTTAAACAAAAAAAATGTTTATACTTCATAATAAAGATTCATCTGTTTTAAAAGTCGATTAGAACTAAATTATAATTTAATGATATGACTACATATTGATAGAGATGGTCGTTATTACAATAACAGTTTATAATAACATGTTATCCATGCACAACAGATAATGAAAATATTGAATTCTTACTTATCCTGTTATTGCTGTTGACTGTTGTTAGACCTGTTGTCAATTGAAATAATTTCGAAATAAAGAGCAAAGGAGAGCTAAAAAAAAAAGGTCGTCGCTTCTCGGACTACGAATTTTAGACGTTTCTCTAATTGAAATAATGTCGAAATATGAGT
>DVZL01008944.1:0-10014 GCA_018236625.1 Lasaia peninsularis | reverse complement strand
ATACATACATACATACATACATACATACATACATACATACATACATACATACATACATACATACATACATACATATAACACATACAAGCTAATAAAAGCGTATTAAAAATCGAAACAAGCCGACCTTTTGAAAGTGAGTTAGTTAGAGACAGGTCTTTGTTAAAAGTGTGTTATCTAAATAGTGTATTTAGCATAATAATAATAATTAACAGAGAAAAATATTCATGAAGAATGTGCGTTAAGTGTAATGTTATAAATGTAAAAGTTACCTACTCTGTCTATCAGTCTGCCTTTCTGTCTATTACGCTATATGCCTAAACCACGAAACCAATTATGATGAAATTTCGTACACAGATAGAGTTGACTTTGAGTAGGAACATAAGCTTTTTAATCGACTATATTAAATAGAGGGTATGTTTTTACGCAATAAGTATTATAAATTGGAAAAATGTCTACCTTATGAAAGTTATCTGTGTTAAGTATTAAAATAATTAACGCGCACTATGCCGCGGGTCGAAGGATAGAATCCGTACTAATATTTTAAATACGAAAGTACCTCTGTCTGTCTGTCTGTATGTTACGCTTTCACGCCTAAACCACAGAACCGATTTTGATGAAATTTCGTACAGAGATAGAGTAGACCTTGAGAAAGAACATAGGCTACTTTTTAACCGACTGTATTAAAAAGAGTATGTTTTTACTCAATTAGTATTATAAGTTGGAATAATGTCTGCCAATTGAAAGTTGTCTATATTATTAAAATAATTAACGCTGGCTAAGCCGCGGGTCAAAACCTAGAATTAGTACTATCACTGCAAACTTATTTTGTTTGATACAAGTTTTTACGAAACGACTAGAATAACACACTTTTATTACTAGTTTTTTCCTATAATACTATAAAAGCCGTAACATCTAAAGAGGCATAACGTAACTTTAGACAAAACTACTACTTTATTCATCTAAGCTCGCAAAGACAATAGGTATGTCAATAACACTAAGTGCGAGTTGGACTTGTGTACAAAGGGTTCCGTACATTATCTATAGCTCCTTCCCGTTTTTTCCCGGGTTGCTCGGGTCCTTTGTGTAGAATAGACCATCTGCCTTCCTGTCAGGCAGCAGGTGAGCATTGGTTAACTAAGTCACTTCCAACACGACAACAACAACTAGTCCGGGATCCCTATCCAGCCTTGTCTATTCCTGCCGTCATAACGTCAGTGTGACATTGTCGTGTTCCGCTCCTAAGGGTAGGGTAGCTGGTTCACTTGCACATACGGTCTGCCAGTGATGCACCTAAAATATCTATGGTGTCAATAGGCCACGGTTGCCTCGTGTTCGCTGTCTTATCTCATAAAAAAACTTTCGGTGACAGCGGAGTTTTAGTAATAGAACCTTCTTAGAAATTCCTTTTGAACCCTTTTATAACGGAACCCTAAAACACAAACCTTGTATGTTATTTATACTGTCTTACAATATTTTAAATGGAACATAACCTTAAAGTTTATATTTCATTTAAAATGTATCAAGAGGGTATTTGGTTTTATCTTGTAATACACAAGTTTTATTAAAAAGAATATTGTAAAGATAGTTTTACAACAGACGTTTAGAACACAATATCAAAGTTTCGTAGTCTGTAAGTGAATTCCTGAGCTCGACGCTGACATTTGGACAACAAATGCTGATGCATCCAGTGGATATGTGCAAAATTGGCTGAAATATTCCCAATTACATTTTCGTGCTTATTTAGCACAAAATTTAGAAAGTTTTATGTTTATTTTGCACTAAATTTAGAAAGAACGTGGTAATTATTCTGATATTATGTAGGTTATATGATTTGGTATGGGTTCTCGAATGGAACTGTTCCTTCACTAACAGACGAATACTGAATGATGTTAAGAATTCGTTATAAATTTGTCTTTAGTTTTATAAGCCCTAATGCTGTAAAAAGTGAAACCACTTTGCTAAAGTGAAATTTAAAAATAAAAATAATAAATATTGTGGAATAATACAAGTGTGTGTTTTTTATAAAAGGGCATATTATACAATGGAATTTCACCAAGTACCGACGTTGGGAAGTATAAATTCAATCATGTTTGTTGTATGTTTATATAATTATTTCATAATGTTTTTAGCATTTTTAGTTATAGTGTCAACAAAAATACACCATTTGTGAGAACTTGAGCTTCCTAGCTATCACGGTTGATGATATACAGACAGATAGACGGATAACGAAGTCTTAGTAATAGTAATAGTTATTAGATATAGTAATATTTACCCTTTAGGTACTCTAAAAACTACTGATATTATGGTTCCCTGGTGATGTTACCCATCGTGGCACAATATAGTGTTTCCTATTGTATATTCAAGCTTGGTAAATAGAGTCACCAGTAAACTTACGTTTGTAAGAGACTTAAGCATCCAAACCTCAGGTTAGCAACATAATACCTTTGGTAACTTCACGCTTATTATCCCCGAAGAGGTAGGCAGAGTTGTGCCAGTATATCCATGACTCGTAAGTAGATATACTTACTAGAACACCCACGATTAGCCAAGGTACCAGGGGCCATGATGTGATAGGTGGCAAGCCTATCGCCACTCCGGGCACATTCCAATCCCGGGCAATATAATGCTTACTCAGAAAAATCTGAAAAACATTTTGAGAAAAGTTGCCCGACCTGGAAATTGAACCCGGGACCCTACGTGGCTAACGGTCTTAACAGGCGACAGTCGTACCTTTACACCACAGAATAATACCTTTGGTGTTTATAATATATCATTTATTAATATTTATCCAATCTGTGTGTTCCGACTATTACGAGCTGGTTGTAAAGAGGAGTTATCACACTTAGGGCTATAATTATAAACTACTTAAGTACGGTTTAGGGACCAGTTTAGGCATATTTGGGTAAATTACGATGACTTGGAATTAAGGTATAAATCCAGATAACGTCTTTGGGCCAAAACCGCCGTATGTTTTGGTGTAATTCGCCGTAAACTAAGTAGACAAGTGCCGGGATCAAAATAGGGACTTGATAGTCCCAATAACATTAATGCGAAAGTTTGTAAAGGGGTCCTATTCTGTTTATTTTTTTTTTTACTCTTTGAACTTGATTTCTGAAATAGCTAGCCTATTTTGTTATTTGGAGCATTTTCAGGGCTGAAACTTAAGTTTTACGGTTTAGAGCTTTACTTGAAATAATGGCCTTTAAATATCAAAAATCTTAATAATTTTTAATGCGCCAATAAACCAATAAGTATTTTATTAAATTTGAAGTTTTTTTTCAATTTAAAACTAATACGGTTATAAACTAAACAAACACTTAACATTTCAATACAGACAAACATGTTTATTAAACTAGCGCTTGTGTGTGCCTATCAGAAATGAATCTAAACCCTTCGGATGATCTTTGGATTGTGTGTAGGTACTTTCGTACCTTTGACCTGATGGATAATTGTGTTAATTAATTATATATTAAATTAATTATTCTGAGTCAATTTTTATGTATTTCCTATGTTCACTGTGATAAACTATTTATGCAAACTTTTATATATACAATCTTATTTTAATATAATAATTTACGACCTGGCGACTGCGCTTTGGATAAATTATATTCAATATTTCAATACAGTTTTAGGTCTATATGTTTATATTTAAAGCAACATTTCAAAACATTTCGTTGACTTTGGTTAAGAGATCGCTGACTTGGCGATAAGGCCGCCTTTGTGTATTATTTAGCCTTTAAGTTTTATTTTATGTATTTATCTATTTTGTAATTTTTTTGGTGCACAATAAAGAGTTATTAGAAATAATTAATAAATGTTACTGGACCAATTACACAAATTGATCTAACCCCAAAGCAAGCAAATGATATGCTTGTGTTATGGATGATAGACAATGATGCTAATACATAGAAATACTTAAATAGATACAAAAATACATTCAAAAAAAATTAATTCACCCAGACCCGGAAATACAAACATTTATGTTCATCACACAAATGTCTGTCCCCGTCGGGAATCGAACGCGAACCTCGCGGTTAGTCGATGCGGTTAGGCGTGTACGCTAGCCACTCGGCCAACGAGGCGGTCAAATTATATTTATTCTATTTTATATATTTGCAGATAACTGGGGACAGAGAGCAGTACATCTTGGCCACAACTATGCATTCAATATTATAAAGTAAGTAAAGTATTTCGATAACTTATCTCATTAATGTTTCTCTCTACGCGGACGATGTCGTGATCTTAAGCTAGTGCAAAAAGTATTCTTCAGGCCAAAAATTGAAAATTGTTTCAATTTTGCTAATTGTATCATATATATTTATTTTGCGGCACAACGAAGTATTTTATGGAGTAAAAACTAGAAAACTTAAAGGTTTCTTTACTATTTTTCCCAAACAACATTTTTAATAGCAATCATTATCAGAATTAGTATAAAATCCACGAGAGTCGAGTAATAAGAATAGTAGCCATGCAACTTTATGTTTACATTTTAAAATATAATTATGTGGAATTTACACTAAGTGCCAACGATGAAAAATATAAAATATTATATTTAAAAAACTCATTGATTATGTTGCACTGTCCAGGAATCATACTCGGGACCTCGTGCGTCGGACACCGACTATGCTATCACGAAGGCGATTATTCTTTTATAATATGTTTAAATGTTTCCAATTGTGTATTTCTCCGTCCGCGTAATATCCGTAAAAGGGGTCCAAAGTTTAATCTTTATGAATGGATATAAATATAACAAAGTGGAAAACTTATTGCTTTGTTTGTTTGAATTACCAGCCGAATATGAAAACTTTTTCATATGATTTTTTCTATGTATTGATATCGTTGCCTAAAACCCATAACATAAGCATATAATTTACTTACTTTGGGGTTAAATCAATATGTGTAATCTGTTCAGGGATATTTATTTATTTATTATAGCCATATTCTAAAAAATCGTATAGGTAATATATTTTTTTGATAAATTAAACTCTGAAAAACCGCTGGTATTATAAGAGAATGAAGTTTCTTATGTTAATGTGTGTAAGAATTAATATCAACATAAAAACCAGCTATGTGCGAGTCGGACTCGCGCAAGAAAGGTTCCGTACCATTGTTTGTAAGAACGGACAAAAAAACACATTTATGACTTGAAATATTTATTTTATTTTGTTTTTAATATTTGTTGTTACAGCCGGAACAGAAATACTTCTGTTGCCGCTGTACATCTGTTAAAATTTCAACTGTCTAGCCATAATGGTGCATGACAGATAGACAGATAGACAGACAGACGGTCTTAGTATTAGGGTTACGTTTTTGCGCTTTAACTACGAAAATATTAAATTAATACAAGTGGTCCTTGTTAAGCAGAATGGACTCAATCCCCATGGTTGTCAAAATTGAGTTATAATATCTATTTGAGTTATAGGGAACTCGCCTCTGTGGTGTACGACTGTTAAAATCATTAACCGCGTAGAGTCCAGGGCTCAATTCCCAGGTCGGGCAACTTTTCTTAAATGTTTTTAAGATTATTCTAAGTAAGCAATACATTGCCCATGGAATGTGCCATCCCAATACATTGGAATGTGTCCGAAGTGGCTATAGGCTTGCCACCTATCATATCACGAACCCTGGTACCTTGGCTAATCGTGGATGTTCTAGTATATCTGCTGGACTTACGAGTTGTAGATGTACTAGCACACGTCTGACTATCGTTTTGGTGATAATAGGCGTGGAGGTTCTTTTTTAGTAAAGTAACTTTCTAAAGTAACTTTTATGGATTGAGACCTTTCTGCATAACTACGTCCAATTATAAGTAACAATTAGTCCTTTTTAAATGGAAATAATTAATTATTCACACAAAACCTACATTTGAAAACTTTACCGAGAAATTGTAGAGTAAGTGGAAAATTTAAGAGTAATATTCTGAGGGCTGAATAAAGAGAAAACAAAGGGTTTTCTTTGTAACTGGAATGGTCCTAATGAAGTATCGTTTTCTAGTTGTTAATGACTATTATTACAATGAATTCTGACTTAGTAATGAGCTGATTTCTCGGAATTTTAGGGCTTTAAAAGAAAATTATCGGTAATTCAGCTGCGCACTAAATCGACTTAAGTTAATGTCTTTTTTTTTTCAAGGCAAGAAAAAGACGATTAAGGGTGCTAAGTTAGGATATTTTTACAGATTTATGAATGCTAACCTGTTGCTAACCTAAAGCCGGATATGAAGACTTAAAAATTGTCAAAGAAATAATGAGAATTGTTGGAGAAATTACAATATTCCAATAACTTTTATTAATTTATAATACCAGTTATACCCGCGAATTCGTTCGCGTTTTTTATTTAATTATTTTATTTTATGCGTTTCTAAAATAAAAGTAGCCTAAGCCGTTCGTTATTACATCAGCTGTCTGCCAGTAAAAGTCCCGTTAAAATACATCCAGCCTTTTTAGAGATTAGCGAGTACAAACAGACAGACAAACATTCTAAAAAATATTTTGGTATGTAGCAAAAAGCGGTTATTTTAATATTACACACAGACGCTCCAATTTTATTTATTTGTATAGATTTCATCTATCATTATTATGAGATCTCAAATGCTTGTTCATTAATTTTCTGTATTTTTTATCTCATTTATTATAAGTAAGTAGTTATGTAAGTTGTTATAAAGTAAAAAATGTTAACGTTTTTTGCGAACATATTATTTCTTACATTATGTTTGTCTTTTATCGATATAATTTTTTATTACT
Organism: Lasaia peninsularis; assembly: GCA_018236625.1. Classification (NCBI taxonomy): domain Eukaryota; kingdom Metazoa; phylum Arthropoda; class Insecta; order Lepidoptera; family Riodinidae; genus Lasaia; species Lasaia peninsularis. The sequence continues at coordinate 3,271 of DVZL01008944.1, read as the reverse complement.
AAGAAATATGACTTCTTTTGAGTTTTCTATGACTTAAAAAATAAATACAATTTCAGCTCTAATGTGTAAGGCTCGTGATCGATTCTCGACTGAGGCTGGTATTTGTGTGATGAACATGACTGTATTTATGGGTGAAAGTGCTTATTAAATTAACATTGACATATATTTCATGTACCTATTATTGCTATTAATCAACTCTCATAATAGAAAAAAATCAAGGTGGCCTTATGATTCAAACTTACTTCCATTCCCGTACTCTAGGTTTGAACTATCAATCATCTGCCAATGTGTTTTTCTAATAAACATTTTCTGAGTGCTCTTAACAGGGAATTAGTCCTAATCTAGAATTGGGCCTGGTTTTCCTTCGAGTTGTAGATATCTGATATCGGTCTCTCTGTATAACAACTGGCGCTATTTTCAAATCTTCTTGATTAGATATCACCACTACATAGTATAAAACAAAGTTGCTTGCCATTCCTGTCGGTCCCTATGTATACTTAGATGTTATTTAATAGAACCCAACTTTTTTAATAAATAGAGTGATGTTAGCTGAAGATTTATATATACATACATATATTCACGCCAAGTCCCATGCAGGGTAGGCAGAGAGCACCAAGTGCCAGGTATCACGATCCCTGTGCACTTGCCTAGCTTTCTCCACGTTCTCCACGTTCATTATTCTCTTCAAGCAAACACGCAGGTTTCGGAGACTTTTGACACCACCCTCGGATAATACTTCAGCTATTTGGTAGTAACACATATAACAACAGGTTTATATATCTATAATATGTACAATAAACCCATGCAAAGCCAAGCTGGATTGCTAGTTTTATATAAAACGAGTTAAATCTAGCACGAAGAAGAGATTAACATCCATAATACAAGCATATAAGCTTAGATGTGCATAATATATAGTGAGCCTCTTTTCACAAGCTTTTTGCGGAACGAAATAGTTTTACAATAATCTAGTATTCAGGCTTCTCCTGTTACTTTTCATTGTTATAGTAAAAATAACAAAAATAGGAAGCAAATATTACTGTAATTTAGGTACTAAAATTTACTGCTAATGTCAATCTCAAATCGTCTATCTCAATATACGGACGTGAGTTTATAAAAAACACCCAATAGGTTTATATTTTTTGTACTTACTAAAAATAAACATTATTTTTAATAATAATAATTTAAACGCAAAAAAGAGCAAAAAACTACTTCAACTTCATTATGATGTCGTCACGATAAATTGTTTTTTACATTAATAACCTTACAGACCTCAAAACACTGAAGTAAGAATAATCATAAAAAAACAAGAACTATCAAAATCTATTGATGTAAAAAAGGATACAAAAAAGTTAAAGAAAAAACATATAGAGAAATTGAGAAACACCCCCTCCCCTCCCTTTTTAGGTCAACTAATAATACAAGCGAAAATAATTGTTTTCTACGTTCATTTTAATTAGTTATTTACGAAATAGATTTTCTTGCTATAAGCCGCTTATGTCTAAAACTAATAACGTGTCATTTCCAAGCTTTAATTGGAAATGTCTCAAAGAACTTTCTATAAGAAGGATTATACGAGCTAATGTATCTTTATCTCCAGAAATATCCGCAAATGCAGCTTTAGAAAATTTAATATTTAAAAGTAAGGAATAAGGTCTTATCGATGGTAAATTTAGTGACAATATGCCAATATGACCTTTACCTATAATGAACTTTATGTACCCACCACTATGTTGATTCTCACCACTGTCTTGTTCCAGTTTTAAGAATAGTCCTGTAAAGTACAAGTAACTTATGTAAGAGATGTTATATCCCATCTTAGTTGGCAAAACACCATTTTTTTGTCTATAAGAATAGTGTTGGTACACTATGTTTCATATTAGAAATATAACTCTCTAACAATGTAAAATAATAAAAACATAGTTCAAATTTAATTTGAAATTTATAATGAATGTTTTAAAAAAAATCAAATCCATGCCTTTCAGCCGGTGTTCTCATGTACACTGACCACTAAACCAGTTAGATCACTTACAAGGAGACATTATAAATTTTTTTGTTAATATCAATTATGAAAGTTAGAAGTTTATTGGTTACCGAGACCAAATCTGTGAACCCATTTTAATGAAATTAGTTTTAGAGAAAGTTGAAGACGTGATCTGTTATATATAATTATGATCGCTCGCGACTTCGCCCCCGTTTGAATTTAAATAAAAGTAGCTCAAGTTACACCTGATTACATCTGACAATGAAAGTCCTGTCAAAATCGGTTCAGCTTTTTTAGATATTATCGGGAATGAGCAGACATAAAGATAAAGATCCCAAAAAATATTTTCGTTTACGTACCTAGTATTAATTAGTAAAAAGAGGGCATTTTGGTAGAAAAGTTGAATCATTAAACTATTTTGAAAATCACATTTCAATTATATATGCGAAACAGTACAAGTGTTTTCTTAATTACAGATATGAGAAGTCAATATAAAGTCAAAGTCAATGATACCATAAAAGTGGGCTCTTAAACTTTACGATACCTTTGATCTCGCACGAGTTACCATCTATGAGAGTAATTACTTCCTAATAAATAGACAATTAATTACAACCTTTGATCAAAATGTACAAGGCGTAGAAATTATAGGAATAATCGCTGAAATCATTTTCTCACCGACTTGTGAAAAGGAGGGTGGAGTACAGAATGAACAAAATTCGATGGTTTTTTCAATACACATTTCGGTTATTTTCTATGGATGTTTGTTTCAAAATCATGCATATTTGTGCATGATTTTGTAACAAACATCTACGCTTATTATGGTTTTCGAGATATCAGGCTGTATTTTAGAAAGTTAGCTAGGTATAGAAACCGACAGGGAAGTTAACAATAGAGTTCCGTTTTTACCCTTTGAGTACTGAATCCTAAAAACATACCATTTGTCCCGAAAAACATTGGGAAAGCTTGTAAGACAAAAAAGATTGATGGGGAGCGAAACAGTTCTCTTGGTACTGAATTATTAAAACGTAGTCAGGTTTTTTTTTGTTTGATCAATAAAACTCTACCCCCTAGTGGTTTATCGGCGAGACGAAGCTGAAAACTTTTGGATCTATCATTTGATACAGGTACATTGGCATAAGTATTTAGTTTTTATTTAAAACTAGCTGACCCGGCGAACTTCGTACTGCCTTAGCGTAGCAATGATGCACTACTTTATTTTGTACTAGCGGACGCCCGCGGCTTCGCCCGCGTGGATATCGTTTACCGCTGCAAAAAGCCTACTCAAGAAAG